>JAVJHY011491815.1:0-13111 GCA_035593235.1 Phascolosoma agassizii | reverse complement strand
GTGCCAATTCATTGGACGCGGCGCTCGTGTTAGCGGCAGAGCATTGCAAAACACACGGCCGCGACGAAATCATGATTGCCGGTGGCAGTGAGATTTACCAGCTGGCATTGCCATTGGCGCAGCGCTTGTATGTGACGACCATCGATGCCGAAGTAGCCGGTGATACTCGGTTCCCAGAAGTCGACTGGTCGCGCTGGCGGCAGGTCTGGTCGCGTTGCTTTGCGCAACTTCCAGCCCACGATCACGACTTCACCATCGCGCAGTGGGATGTGCAGCCCTAACAGGTGAGAGTGTGGTGAGTAGCGATTTGTCTGTACTGTCTCGTTTTGTGAAGTGGGGCCCGCAGTGCGCGCGGTGTTGGCAGCTCAGCGCTATGCTGCTGTTGCTTGCCGGTTGCGAGTCGGTCACGGCGACCCCGGCAGCGCATCCAGCTGAACCGTTGGCTAGCACTAGTGGACCACCGCCGCAGCCCGTTACCAATGGCAACCTGGTTACCCGGAATGTGCCAGACATTCCAGCGGCAACCCTAGCCCGCGTGCGACAGTATGGTAATAGCCGGAGCGCGAGTCTGCTTGGTTTTGTGGGCGACGAGATGTTGATCAGCACCCGTTTTGCACAGACTAATCAGATACATCGAGTCGCTTCCCCGTTAGGCGCGCGTACGCAGCTGACGTTCTTTAACGAGCCCGTTTCCAGCGTTGCGGTACCACCGGTTGCGCAGCCAACGGGATATCTTTATGGCCGCGATGTGGGCGGCTCTGAGTTCTATCAACTGTTCTGGTATGACTTTGCTACGGGTGCCTCGCGAATGCTCAGCGATGGCAAGTCCCGCTATTCCAATGTCCGCTTCAGTAACGATGGTGTCCGGTTTGCGTATACCACCACAGAGCGTGATGGTAAGCATCACGACATCCACACGAGCGATCTTGAAGGTAACCAGGCCATCGTCTATGAGAGCGCAGATGGCCTGTGGGCGCCCCTTGATTTTTCGCCGGACAATGAGCGGCTGCTGGTACTCAAGTACGTGTCGATTAACGAATCAGAATTGCACGAAATCAATTTAGCTAGCGGTGCCAAACGTCAGCTGTTAGCCGATCGTTCACCCTTTGCCGTGGGCTCTGCCACTTATGACGCTAGTGGTAACAGCGTGTTGTTCAGCGCAGACCTGGGGACGGAGTTTGTTGGCCTGCAGCAACTGGACCTGGGCTCTGGCCGGTTAACGGCGTTGACGAGCGGCGATACATGGGATCTAGAAGCGCTGGCGCAATCTGATGATGGCCAGTACCTGGCTTATGTTGCCAACCAGGATGGTTTGTCGCAGCTTACCGTGCGCTCACTTGTTAAGGGGACGACGCTGCCTCTGCCGAAGCTGCCAGTTGGCGTGATCAGAAACCTGCAGTTTCATCGCAACAACGAGCTGTTGGGCTTCACGCTGTACACGCCAACCACTCCGGGCGATGTCTATACACTCAACGTTCGTAGCGGCCAACTCGAGCGCTGGACTGAGAGCGAAACCGGGGGCCTTAACAGCAGCCGTTTGGTCACCCCGGAGTTGATTCGTTATCCCACCTTTGACCGGCATGCGGGCCAGCGGCGACAGATACCGGCCTTTTACTTTCGACCCGATCGACCCGGCCCGCTGCCGGTAGTGATCTTTATTCATGGCGGGCCCGAGTCGCAGTACCGGCCGTTTCTGTCCAGCATCATTCAATTGCTGGCTACTGAGTTAGGCATTGCGGTAATAGCGCCTAACGTGCGCGGCAGCACGGGTTACGGAAAATCGTATATGCAGCTCGACAATGGCTACTTGCGCGAAGACTCGGTGAAGGATATCGGTGCACTGCTGGATTGGATCGAGCAGCAGGAGCAACTCGATGCCGACCGGGTCGCGGTAATGGGCGGATCCTATGGCGGCTACATGGTGCTGGCGGCACTGGTGACCTATGCCGAACGGCTCGCAGCCGGTGTCGAAATAGTGGGCATCAGCAACTTTGTCACGTTCCTGGAAAACACGCAGCCGTATCGGCGCGACCTGCGCCGGGTGGAGTACGGCGATGAGCGGGATCCTGACATGCGCGCTTTTTTGCAAAACATCTCGCCGTTGAGCCAGGTGAGCAAGCTGAGTGATCCGTTGCTGATTTCTCAAGGCGCGAACGACCCGCGGGTACCAGCCAGTGAGAGCGAGCAGATTGTTGCCGCGCTGTCAGATAAGAATGTACCGGTGTGGTATGTGCTGGCAAAAGATGAAGGCCACGGTTTTCGCAAACAACGGAACCGCGAGTACAACAATGCGGCAACGGCACTGTTCCTGGAGCGTTACCTGGTTGCTGAGCCAGCAGAGGCCGCGCCTTGAGTGCTACCCAGGCAAACGGCCGCTTGGCGCTCTGCGTTAACCCCATGTCGGGCCGTGATGTTCGACGGTTGGCAGCCCGTGCCACCAACATGACCCACGAAGCCAAGCGCGACTTGGTAGCCCGAATTGCCGCCGGCGCAGACGCCGTCGGGGTCAGCGACATTTATGTCACTCGCGAGCCCTACAATATCGCGGCCATGGCCTTGGAGTTGATGTCGCTGCGGGCGCGGGTGCACGTACTCGATGTTGGGCTCAACAACGATGCAACAGACACCGAGCGGGCAGTCGATGCGTTCCTGCAAGCCGGAGTGCGCACGATGGTGTCACTTGGTGGCGACGGCACCAATCGTGCCATAGTGCGGGCGCTGGGCAATCGCTGCGCCGAAACCACGTTGCTACCGCTGTCTACCGGCACGAACAATGTATTTCCGGTGCTCACCGAGCCCACCATAGTGGGCGTGGCAGCAGGCTTACACTGCCGCGGCAAGTTAACCGATGCAACGCTTGCGCGGCGGGCCAAGGTATTGCATGTACGTGGCACTGATACTCACGGCAATGCGGTTACCGATGTCGGGCTGATTGATGCCGTGCTACTCAGGCGTGATCACGTGGGCAACCTGTTGCCTTTCGATGCTGGGCGCATCCCGCAAATATTGTTGACCCGCGCCGAAGCCACCGCCATCGGCATGTCGCCCATTGGCGGCTTGCTCGAAGAGGTGTTGGAACACGAGCAAGCGGGCTTGCTGGTAAGCCTCGGACAGGGCCCCGGCAGTCGGACTTTTGTGGCGCCGGTGTCACCGGGGCTGTTCAAGTCGGTCTCGGTAACAGCGACTCAGCGGGTGCCATTCGACACGCCGGTACTATTCAAGGGTCCCGGGGTATTGGCTCTGGATGGCGATCGGGACCACAAGCTCGGTGCAGGCGGCTTGGCGGTGAGCATTGCCCGCGACGGCCCATGGATTTTGGATGCCGAGGCGGTCATGCGATGGGCGGTAGGCAACGGTATGATGGCCGCCGAACTCACGGAGCCTTCAGCATGATCGTCAAACCCCGTATACGCGGCTTTATCTGTACTACAGCGCACCCGAGGGGTTGTGCGGCCAGCGTTGCCCAACAGATCCGCTATGTGTCTGCGCAACCAAAGTTCGACAAGCCGCTCAAAAACGTCCTGGTGCTCGGCGCCAGCGGTGGTTACGGCCTGGCCTCGCGCATCACCGCAGCCTTTGGTGCCGGAGCTGCCACTCTGGGCGTGTCGTTCGAAAAAGCACCCACAGAAAAGAAAACCGGCACGGCCGGCTGGTACAACAATCGTGCTTTTGATGCCGCCGCTCAGGCGGCAGGACAAACAGCGATCAGCCTCGATGGCGATGCGTTTTCTGACGCTATGAAGCAACAGGTGATTGATTGCCTGCGCAATGACATGGGTCCCATCGACCTGCTGGTCTACAGCCTGGCATCGCCGGTGCGCCAGCACCCACGTACGGGTGAGTTGCATCGCAGCGCCATTAAGCCGCTGGGCGAAGTACTGCGCATCAAAACGTTGAACGTCGACAAGGGCGAAGTACACGAAGTGAATCTGGAACCGGCCACTGCAGAAGAAACGGCGAATACAGTGACGGTCATGGGCGGCGAAGACTGGGAGTTCTGGATCGATGCCTTGCAGCAGGCCGATCTGCTGGCGCCGGGCTTTCGCACGGTGGCGTATACCTATATTGGCAGTGAACTGACCTGGCCCATTTACTGGGAGGGGACTTTGGGCAAGGCCAAAGAAGACCTCGATCGAGCCGCGCGGGTGATTACCGAGCAGCTGGCTAGTGTTCAAGGCGATGCCCGAGTGGTAACTCTGAAGGCCATTGTCTCGCAAGCCAGCGCGGCCATTCCGGTGGTACCGCTGTACGCCTCGCTGCTGTTCCGGGTTATGAAGGACGCGGGCAACCACGAAGACATCATCACGCACATCCAGAGACTGTTCGCGCAGGAGTTGCAGAGCGATGGCCCTTACAGCGAAGACGACATGCGCCGCATTCGCATGGACGTGCAAGAACTTAGCGATGCGGTGCAGGGCGAGGTAAAACGTCGCTGGCCGCTGGTGACGTCCGAGAACCTGGATGAACTGGGCGACCTGCCCGGCTTCCGCTCCGACTTTCTCAAAATCTTTGGCTTTGGCCTGGCTGGCGTAGACTACGACGCCGATGTGGATCCAATGCGCATCTAGCGCGGGTTACGCCATTAACTGACAGGCCAGCGCAGGCAGGGCTTGCGAGCTGGCTGGCCAGCAACCAGTGCCAGCCACGGTTACCGCAGCGCATGCTGGGCGCTATGAAAACACGCGCCCAACACGATCAGACCCGACTGTTGCGGCGGCTGGGGTACTGGACAGTGGCCATCGCGCTGTTGCCTGTGCAACTGCAAGCCCCGTCGGGGTACGCGCTGCTTGGGCTCGGCTTTCTGCTTTGCTGGCCACTCATATTCGAAGGCCTGCAACCCCAGGCGGAGCCCTGGTTGGCGTTGCTGGAGGGCGCGTTGGTGAGCACTGTAATCATTGGCTTGCAGGTCGGCGCGGCCGTTGCTGGCGGTGTGTTGCTCATTTACCTGCTGTGCCAATGGGCCTATGGCGGGTTGCATCGATTGCGGCTGGCCTTGATTGCGGTGGCTGCCAGCGTGGTGCTGGCTGGTTTTGCCCGGCCGCTGGTGCTGACCCAAGCGAGTGCCAGCGTGCTGCACTGGCCCGATGCCAGGGAGCTGGCAGTTGTGATCGTTACGCTGCTGTTTGTGTTCATGGCTTGTGCTTTTACCCACATCGGCTATGAGCGCAGCGTGCGCTTACATCGAGCAAAGCAAGCGCTGCAGTTACGTTCGCAGCAGCTGCAGCAAGTGAACCAACGCTTGGCCCGCTACTTGCCCGCCGAGTTACCGGCGCGGGTGCAGGGAGCCCCCCAGCAACGCCTGAGTCTGCAGCGTCGCTGGCTGACGGTGGTGTTTGTCGATCTGTGTGACTTCAGCGCCTGTACCCGAGCGCTCGAGGCGGAAGCGTTGGCGGTAGTGTTGGATGACTACTTGACCCTGCTTGCCCAAGAGTGTGAGCAGGCGGGCGGCAGTTTGAGCAAAGTCGTGGGCGATGGCGCATTGGTAATATTTGAATCGAACCAGCAAACCGCGCAACGTGTGGTTGCGCGCCGCGCAGTGGCATTGTGTGAAGCTTTGCCGGTGGGCTTGGCGGCGCTGCATGCACGCTGGCAAGCCCAGGGGCTGTTACCAGCTCTGCGTATTCGCGCCGGGATCGCCAGTGGCTATTGCAGCATGGGCGATTGGGGCCAGCAACGACTCGATTACACGGTCATTGGCGATGCGGTGAATCTCTGTGCCCGGCTGCAACAGCAGGCAGATCCCGGCGCAGTGTGGCTAGATGACGCCAGCGCGGTACTGGTCGCTGAGCAGGTGCTGCTGTCGCCACCACAGGCCCTGCTGCTCAAAGGCTTTGGTACCCGCCTGGCACATCCGTTGTTGAGCGCCACCCTGGTTGACCGTGCAAAAGGGTCTGCTATGGTCCCGACCGTTTCTGCAGCGCCTGCCGCCAACCCGGCTGCCGGCCCCGCAGCGTCAGAGAGACACCATGACCACGAGCAAACTATTTCTGCAGGCCTGTCGGGGCGAACGCACTGAGCGCACCCCCATCTGGCTCAATCGTCAGGCCGGGCGCTATATGCCCGAGTACCACAAGCTCAAGGGTCAAACCCCCAGCCTCAGTTTTTTTACCAACCCGGACATGGCTGCCCAGGCGACGCTGGATGCGCAGCGCATTTTGGGCGTCGATGCAGCCATTTTGTTTGCCGACCTGTTGCCCATTCTGGTGCCCATGGGCCTGGATTTGGATTATCTGCCGGGCCAGGGCCCGGTGTTCTCGAACCCGGTGCGCAGTGCTGCGGACGTTGCCGGTTTGCGCACCCAGAGTGCCCAAGAAGCCACGCCGTACATCGCGCAAACGGTCAGGAACGTGCGCGGTGGCTTGCCTGCAGAAGTCGCTCTGATCGGTTTTGGCGCCGCGCCCTTTACGCTGGCGTCCTACGCCGTGGAGGGCCAGGGTTCGCGCAACTACGTGCACGTTAAAAAAATGATGTACCAGGCACCGGCGCTGTGGCGCACGCTGTTGGATAAGCTCACAGAACAACTCAGCAGTTACCTGTGTTTACAGATGGATGCGGGTGTCGAAGCGATTCAATTGTTTGACACCTGGGTGGGCTCGTTATCGGTGGGCGACTTTCGAACTTATGTAAAACCCCACACCAACCGGCTGATTCAAGCACTCAAGTCTCACCGCCCAGACATCCCGCTGATTTACTTTGGCACGGGCAACGCACACCTGCTGGCGGATATCGCAGAGCTCGGTCCCGATGTGCTGGCGCTGGATTGGCGCACACCATTGGCGCAAACCCGTGCGCAGCTCAACCTCAGTGCGGTGCAAGGTACTCTTGACCCGAGTGTTCTCTGTGCCGACCGCGCCACTATCGCTTCGCAAGCCACGGACGTACTGGCCGAAGCGGGCGGCAGGGGCGGGCACATATTCAATCTCGGGCACGGCATCATTCCCGAAACCCCGGTAGACAATGTGAAGTATTTGGTTGAGGTGGTGCAGTCACACCAAGTGCATGACTGACCGCATACTGACTGCAGGATTTTGGTTGGCACTGCTGTTTACCACCTACAGCGCATTTGCGCCTCCGGACCTGGTCACCGCACCCAAAGTCAGTGATGTCGTGCTGCACGCCGGTGCATTTTTCGTACTCACCGGCTTGCTGCAGCTGGCCCATTTTCCGCAGCGTCCGGTGCTCGCGGCAGGGTGCCTGCTGGCCTATGGCTTGTTGATCGAGGGGGTGCAATTAGGGTTGCCGGAACGTGTTGCGGAGTTCAAAGACCTGCTGGTGGATATGCTGGGTATAGCCGCGGGCCTGCTTGGCTATCGCTTGTTTGGCCCGGCGCTACGTCGCCGCTTGCGTGGCTGGTTAGACTGACTGTGTGGAGTGAATGATCTGCTGACGCCAGACAATCACGGCTGCATGAGCGGCGCCACTGTGCTCAATGACGTAAATCTCGGTCCCGGTGTCTCGGCTGCGCTGCCCCGCCACGGTGTATTCGGCTTCGAACCCGTTGTGCAGGATATGGCAGTGGCTGAAAGCGTGCGCCTGCGTGCCGGTGGCAACAAACTCGTGTAGCGTCGCTTGTGCCGTGAAATCCTGGTACGTCTGCAATATGGCTTTGCGGCCCAGCAAGCTCTCGCCCAAATCAGGCGGCATCAATACTGCGTTGGGATGATACATTTCGGACAACAGCACCCAGTCAGCCTGCTGCCAGGCCCGGTTGAGCTGCTCTACAAAAGCAGTGGCGGAAAAGCCGGTTGTCATTGTGTCAGTCTAGTCAGAGACTTGAGGCGTTGACCGTGACGGCCATCTCAAGTCGAATATAGAAGACGAATACACTGCTTGTCACTCGGATTGTGGCTTAAAAGCCCCTGGCGTATACTGATTTTGGCCTTTTTGACTGCTTCGATGACGTCCTCAACTAGCGCACCATTTCTAAGTCTATTGGCGGCTCATCTACGAGCGGCGGCAGCCCTGTGTCGCACAAGTCCGATCCACGCGATCAAGTCTCCCGCGCACGGGTTGCCACGAGCAACTCCCCCAGGTTTAGGAACACACCATGAAGAAACTCTATGTCGGCAATCTGCCCTGGCGCGTAGACGACGATCAATTGCGAGCGCTGTTCGAAGAATTCGGCACAGTGCATTCGGCTTCGGTGATCACCGATCGCGAGACCGGTCGTTCACGCGGATTTGGATTTGTAGAAATGGATCCCAGCTCTGCTGATAACGCTATGAGTGAACTCAATGGCAAAGAGCAGGAAGGTCGACCGCTGCGCATCAACGAAGCCAACGAACGTCGTCCCCCACCGCGTGGGCGGCATTAGATTGCAGTCGCGCGAATACATGCTGCCAGCGAACGTTTGCTAGCCGCTATGTAGTTCGAGCTAGATCAGCGGGTCTGCACCTTGCAGCGAAAGGTGAGTATGCGAATGCGTTCCTGCGCGCTGATCAGTGATTCATCGGCGCCCCCGGATCGGCTACCGCGATCACTTACCTCGCTCACCGTCACATAGCCCGAGCGGTCACAGTGGCGTTTGGCCTGATCGTGGCAGCGACCAAAGCCCCCATCTGGACAGCGCGTGGTGTGGACACCCATAGCATCCGTAGTCACGTTACTGGTACAACCGGCGCTTGCCAGGAGGGTGCCACAGAGCGCCAGCTGCAGAGCGCAAGGACTGATGTTCATCGGTACCCGCTATTGGTTGGTTCATGGTGCATTGCAGCGGCCTCCTAGCGATTCATGCGGGTGAGTAGACGGTCGAGTTGGTTCGCAAACTGCGTGACATCCTGATTGTTCAGGGGCTCAGGTCCGCCGGTCGCCATGCCCTCGCCGCGCATCTCTTCCATGAAATTGCGCCTGGCCAGATGCGCGCGCGCCGTTTCTTTATCGTACAGCACGCCGCGTGGCCCCAGTGCAATCGCGCCCAACTCGACAACCTTGGCAGCCAAGGGAATGTCTTGTGTGATTACCAGATCGCCCGCCTGCACCTGTTCTTCGATGTAATCGTCGGCAACGTCAAACCCGCCCGGTACCTGCACGGCTTTAATCAACGGCGAGTTTGGCGTGCGCAGGTATTGGTTAGCTACCAGCGTGGTTACAATCTGCAGGCGCTGCGCTGCGCGAAACAGCACTTCCTTAACGGGCACCGGACAGGCATCGGCATCGACCCAGATCTGCATGCCGCTCAGGCCCGGCGCGACCGCAGTGGCTGAATGCGGACCGATATCGACTGATCGTCCAATGTCCGGTTCAACACGGGCGAGAGAATGTGATCTACCAGGTAGGCTTCGTAGTCAGGTTCGGCAAAAGGTTCAATGGTTCCCACTTCGAGGTCCAGGTGTAAGCCTTGGTTTACCGGCAGCAGGTTCAGGTGAACGATGTTTGCGATCAACTCTTGCAGCTCTTCGAGCAAGGCGCGCCGGGCATCGTCGCTGTGGTTGGCACCGGCCAGCAAAAATCTGAACTCCAATCGCTGTGGTTTTTCCTGATCGGAATCTTGGTTGGGAATGCTGTACTTATTCACTCCGGAGTTGCCAGGACTTGTTTGACAAATGCCATGTGGCTGCCGACCAGTAGATCAGCAACCACGCGATTCACGATTTGCTGCTTCTGATTGATCAGAAAGGTCGCCCGTCGCACACCAAAGCCCAGTAGCCCGTTTACTCCGAACGCATTGATCGCGCTTTTGTTTTCATCGCACAATAAATTGAAGGGTAGCGAGTAGCGGTCTGCGAAGCGTTTGTGGCTGGCTGCGGACTGGGGGCTGATGCCCAGAATATTGACATCCTTGGCTACCAAATCGTCACTCACATCTCTAAACGCGCATGCTTCGGCAGTACACAGCGGGGTAAAGTCTGCAGGGTAAAAGTAAACCACCAGGCGCCCATTGCGTAGTTCATCCTGCAATGAGATTACTGCGCCATGCTGGTTCTGTAGCGAAAAATCCGGTGCCTGATCGCCCACATTCAACATGCTAGGCGGCCTGGATAAGGTGGATATCTTAGGATCATGCGCTGACTATAGCTGGCGTGTACAACAAGTTGCCAAGCATGCGCTAGCTGGCCACTGTTGCGCAACGTTTGCGGCGATCTGATCAGTCCGCTGTGGTTTTAGTAGCACCGCAAAAGCTGCATTTGTGAATGGTAATCAGCTTTCCCTGTTTAACGTCGAACTGCTTGCGCTGGTCGACTGCCCACTTATGAAAGCCTCGCTTGCAGAGCGTCTTACGCTGCGCCTGGCTTTGCCGCTGCTCCTTCTTAGCGCGCTTGGAGCGCGGATTGAACGGCAGTATGTCAGCCATTTTCAAGACGCTGCTGCGTGTAGTAAACGGCGCTCAAGGCAGCGACCAGGCCAAACAGGGGCACCAAGAGAACAAGAATGCAGGCGCACTTGTTGCCGGGATTCATGCCCTTGCAGGTGAGGACTTTGAAAGCAACAAACACAAACAGCGCCAGTGGCAGCAAGCTTGCAATTGAATCTAACGGGCTAGACATGAGGGTGCCGGGTGTTCATGGTGTTAGCGCGTCGAAGGCCCGCAGGTCGACAACGCGGCGCAGTTCAGACAGTGGCTTCGTTAGCACGGGTAGACTCGAGATGCGTGAGATCATGCCATTCAGCGCAGCGTCTACGGTATCACCCGGGGTGGCAACCCGTAAGTAACAGTCTTCTTCGATTGACCAGTCGAATACATACAAACCCAATGCCGCGGCATCGTCCCAGATATGATCTGTGCCCCAGTGTGGATACTCGATGCTGCCGGCCACTGTTTCGTGCATTACGTGGTATTCCGCCACCTCAGGAGGAATGAATCCCTGCCCAGCAGAAGCAAACAGGGCAGTCGCACCGCTCGCATCTGTGGCGAACCAATCGAAATCATCGCCTACATTAATTGCACTCACCGCTGCTGCCTTAGGCTTGCGCTAGGTGCGAGTACTACTAAACTCATAAGCTCGCTCGACCTTGGAAATATTCACCCGATACCAACGATACCACTGCGCCTGGCCCTGCTGTTGCATGAGCAAATGAGCTGCCTGATTTTTCCAGGCGGTAATAGCAGGAAGGTCTTGCCAGTAAGACACAGTGATACCGAACCCCCTTTCACGACTCGACTCGATTCCCAAAAACCCTGGCTGCTGCGCTGCGAGTGCTTCCATCTGCGCAGCAGCGGCATCATAGCCTGGCGCCGGATCGTTTAGTTCCGAGCTGAACACTACCGCGTAGTAGGGTGGCGTGATGTTGATCACTGTGCGGCCAGCCCGGCGATTGAGCGGTAGTGTTCAACCGTGGGGAATGGATCGTAAAAGTGGTGCAGGAGTGCCTTCCATTGTTGATACGCAGCAGAATTTCGGAAGCCTTCGGTATGGTCCTGGAGCTTTTGCCAGCGCACCAACAGCAGGTATCGATTGGGTTGTTCCAGGCAACGCTGTAGCTCGTGATTTATGTAACCGGGCATACTGGCGATGATGCTCTGTGCGCTGTTGAACGCCTGTTCAAACTCAGCCGTTTGCGCCGGCTGCACATCGAGGATTGCAACTTCCAGTATCATGTTGATCTCTTTTTGGGGTTGAACCACCTGCCGCCCGCAGCCTGCGGTTTATTGCTAAGTGAGCTACGCAGACGTATTAGCCTGCCGATGCGCCGGCCAACTTTCCGCCGAATGCAACTCGGCCCTGACCGTCCGGCGCGTAGATAATGTGAACGTTCTGCTTTGGCCGGCCCAGCACCCGGGCAACGGTAGCGGCAACCTGCTCGGCCTCGTCGACCAATTGTTGGCCATTTGGCTGGGTGAATTGCAGAATCTCTACGAACGTCGGTTGTATGCTCGCATCGAGCGGCTGCTGCGTAGCAGCGTTCTCAGCATAGTAGTCAATGCTAGTGTGCGAAAAGCGCAGCCAGGTTTGCCCAGCAGGGCTCTTTAAAACCGAGCCCAAAGCATCAGCGAGAGTTTGCACAACCTCTGCTGATACCTTTTCGGCTTCGCTTCGGGTAATGAGTTCCAGTTTAATTATAGGCATTACATTGTTCGCCCAGTTGTACTAGCGCGGCTTTGGTTGGTGCCTGCTGCGCCACTAACCGCTATCGGGCGCATCAGGACGGCCGTGGGCAATACCTCCTTCGAGCCGCGATCGCATACAGTGCCATACTCTGCGCTCGCTGTCTTGACAGCGGCGGTGGCCATGTGCGCTGCAACGTCACCCTGTCAGGGTGTTGTTGGAACCACCCGCGGAACAAATTCACGTTGCGCGATCTTCCAGCCGTTGCTGGTTCGCTCGAACTGGTCCCGATATTCCCCGATCGCGGCGAGCCGGGCCTGATGGTGTGCCTGTGCGCCTGGGTCGCCTACATATACGGAGACGTAGCTGACTCCGCTTGCGCGGATGTCGGACGCGATGGTGATCTGTACTGTACTCATCAGATGAGTAAATGATGGCCCATTCTGGTCCGCTACAATTCTCTCCCGCAGTGCGGCTCTACCTACCGTTGTCTTGCCGCCAATGGTTAAGCGTCCCTGTGCTGTGAACAAGTCTGCCCACGCATCGGCATTAGCCTGATCTCGGTAGATGGCGTAGTCCATTACCAACGTGGTACAGGCTTGTTGAATGCTGTCTTGGGGCGCTGTCTTGACGTTTAACTGGCTGGCACAGCCACAGAACAACAGTGCCAGTAGACCGACGCAGCGTTGCAAGTTGGTAGTCAGTTTCATGGGACAGAACGCCTCCTCAAAACAAGCGTGAGCACTAGCTGGCGTGGCTCATGCGCTCGCCCAGTTTGCCACCCAACCATGCCATCGGCAGGTAAGCAATGATCTCATCGGTTTCGACAAGCTTGTCGAAACGGTTGGCGTTGGCAGCCGTACGTATGAGATTTTCGCCACTCAGGATCACACCCTTCGGCCGACCGGTGGTGCCCGATGTATAGAGCATCACGGAGGTATCTGCGCCCGTCGAAGTGTTAATTTCGTTCAACCACCAGTCATCCAGCTGCGCGTTGGCCGCAACCTGTTCGGCGCCGATCTTTTGCAAATCCTCGTAAGAGTGCAGGTGGGTATGGTCGTATTTCACAAGGCCGCGCGGGTCGGAATATACGATGTGGCGTAGCGATGGCACCTGCTCGGCAATGC
>JAVJHY011491704.1:0-13118 GCA_035593235.1 Phascolosoma agassizii | reverse complement strand
GAGCCGCCTTGCCCAGCCAGCGCCTCCGACCTGGCCGACGATCGCGAGGCGGCGCGCGGAATCGGGCCCCGTCGGCTCAGGCGCGTAGGCTTCCGCGCGAATTCGTTCGGCCAAGTTATCGCGATCAAAGGTCTCACGAACCCAGGCGCGAAATCCTTCTCGGGCAGAGCTGCCGCTCGGGACGGCGAGGCGGCGATCGACTGCGTATAGGATTTTTTCGATCGTGAATAAGACTTCGGGGTTCGCGTGATGGGCGAAGGTGCCGAGCATCTCGATGATTTCTTCGAGTTCCGCACGATCCGCGCGCAAAAGGGCCCACGCGTTGTCGAGGTGCCCGATCACTTCGGCGGGAGAGAGGGAGTCGATCTGTTTCGCAAGCCGCGCGCGCTGCATTCGGCCGAAGTCGGTTCGGAAGAACCCGCCTTCGTCCGCATTCGGTTGGAGCGTTGCCGTTCGAAGGCTTGGTACGTCGATGGGCGAGGTGCGCCGGGTGAGCAGGGCGCGCAGGAGTTTGGGTTTGCGAGCGCGACTTGAATCGCTTCGGCCGACCCAAGGAATCGTCCAGCGAGTTTGCGTCGCGTCGGTTTTGGCTCCTGGCGCGAGGAGGAAACGGTCCTGACGAATTCGAAGGTTCGCGGTGCCGGCCTTGCCTTCGAAATCGGCGCGCGCAGTCAAAATCGGATAGCCCGTCTGCAACGTCCACGGGCCAACAATTTTTTCAACGGGAGCCCCGGAAACGTTCTCGAGCGCAGCCCAGAGGTCTTTGGCTTCGGCGTTCCCTTCGGAATGTCGCTGGATGTAGAGCCGAATTCCGGCCTGGAAAACTTTGGGCCCGAGGTAGCGTTCGAGCATGCGGAGGACACAGGCGCCCTTCGTGTATGTGATTGCATCGAAATTTTCTTGTGCTTCGTCGGCACTGCGGATGGGCGGCGCGATCGGGTGGCTGCTTTTGAGGGCATCTGCATCGAGCGCTTCCGCGCGGCGATGGGCGAAGTCGAGCCAGATCTGCCAGTCGGGTCGCCAATCGTCGACGATCACATAAGCCATCCAAGTCGCGAAAGCCTCATTCAACCAGAGGTCATTCCACCAACACATCGTGACCCAATTGCCGAACCACATGTGAGAGATTTCGTGGGCGATGACTTCGGCCGCCCGTTTTCGGTCGTCGTGATGTGCGACGGCATCATCGAGCAAGAGAATCGAATCGCGAAAGAACACGGCGCCGGCATTTTCCATGGCGCCGAATGCAAAGGCGGGAAGGGCGATGAGGTCGAGCTTCGAATAAGGATGTGGAGTGTCAAACCAGGCTTCGAGTCGTGTGAGGCTCTCGGCTGCGGCTTCGAGCGCAAACGTTCCGAGCTGGGATTTTCCAGGCAGTGTGTAAACCCGGATCGGCGTCCCACCTGCGATCCGTTCTGGCGAAGCCTCGAAGGGCCCGACCGCCACCGCGACGAGATAGGACGAAAGAGGCGGCGTGGTTTCGAACTCAATCCATTTTCGTCCATTGTCGAGATGACCCTCGCGCGCGACTGGGCCGTTTGAAATCGCCGTCTGCTCTTCGGGAATCGTGAGTCGAATCGCATAACGTGCTTTCCATCCCGGCTCGTCGAAGCAGGGGAAGAATCGTCGCGCATCGGTCGGACAGAGCTGGCTCGCAAGGAAACGGTCATCGGCATCATCTGCCGTCTGCGCGGCGCTCCCGCCGCTGTACAGCCCTCGCAAGTCTCGGCGGACTCGGCCGCGAAAGCGGAGTTCGAGCCGAGCGCTCCCCGTCACGAGAAGCCGGTCAAAGCGGAGGACAACTTTCTCTGATTCCGGCCTCATTTCGATCTGCGCGCGCAGTCGATGGGGCGCTAGAGCGGCGCCGGTATCGCCCGTTCCGCTGGAGAACCAGAGGTAGGCATGGCTGATCCGCAGGTCGGTCGCATGAAGCTCGATCTGTCGATGGCGTCGCCCGAGTTCCAGTTGATAGGTCGCACGGCCCGTGAACGTCGTTTTTTTCGGGTCGAGATCGAATTCGAGTTCGATCTCCCCGGCGCGGACGTCCGATAAGAGACGATCATTGCCTCGGCGCCGCTTTACGCCGGCTTGTTCAGCCTGCTCTTTTTTCGTCATCGAGATCTCCGCGCGGGAGTTTGACACAGCTGCGGGCACCAATCGTCCGCTGGGTTGTATATTCAGCGCGTCAGTACATCGAACGAACGCCGGCATCTGGGGGGATTATGGCCATCGCATCTCGTGAACAGTGGCAAAGCCGATCGGGATTTATTCTCGCCGCGGTCGGCTCGGCAGTGGGCCTCGGCAACATGTGGCGCTTTTCCTATCTCACGGCAGAGAAGGGCGGCGCGGCCTTCGTCGGCCTCTACATCTTCTTCACTTTCCTGATCGGGATTCCGGTCATGCTGGCGGAACTCTCGCTGGGGCGGGGTGCTCGGTCGGGGCCCATTTCTGCACTCGCCTACTATGGCGGTCAGGCGACGGGCGGCGCGGGCACACGCGGTGAAAACTGGAAACTTCTCGGGGGCGTTTTCGTCGCCGCCGGCTTCTTGATTCTCTCTTATTACGGCGTGATAGGCGGCTGGACGCTGCGCTATGCGGCCGAGGCGGCAACGATCGGATTCCCGGCCGACCCGGGTGCTCATTTCGGTGCGCTTGCCGAAGGCTTCGACAGCCTCGGCACGCAGCTGCTCTTTATGGCGCTGACAATTTGGGTCGTGTCGGGCGGAATCGGAGGCGGGATCGAGCGGCTCGCACGCATCGCGATGCCCGCGCTCTTTGTGATCATCGTCGGAATCGCGCTCTACGCATTCACGCTTCCGGGCTCCGAGGGCGGGTATCGGTACTACCTCAACTTCGACCTTGCGAACGCCCTTACGCTCGATGTCGTCGTGGCCGCCGCCGGACAGGCATTCTTCAGTCTGAGTTTGGGAATGGGCGCGATCCTCACCTTCGCAAGTTATTTGCCGCAGGACTCGAAGCTGCCGCGCGATACGATGGTGATTTCTTTCGCCGACTTTGGCGTGGCCTTCGTTGCCGGCCTCATGGTCTTTCCCTTGATCTTCGCATTGGGAATGGAGAGTGATATCCAGGGCGGGACGATGGGCGCGCTCTTCGTTGCTCTCCCGAAAGCCTTCGCGAGCATGGGCGCCGTCGGGCGCGTGGTGGGAACCGCCTTCTTTGTCGCCCTGGTCGTCGGCGCGCTGACCTCGGCGATCTCACTTCTGGAGGTTATCGTTTCTGCCGGGATGGATCAATTTGGCTGGGAGCGCCGGCGAGCCGCGCTGCTTTCGGGAATTGCCGTAACCGCGCTTGGGACATTCTCTGCTTTTGATATCGCGGTGCTCGACCTCGCTGACAGCATCGCGATCAACGTCTTCCTGTTAGGGGGTGGCCTTGGCATCGCCATCTTCGTCGGCTGGATCATGCGAGATCCGATCGGGGTCGCCGGGGCGGGGAGCGAGAGAACGGCGTCGTTGCTGGGTTGGTATGCAACCCTGCGATACGTGGTTCCTATCGCGCTGCTTTTCATCCTCTGGCATTCGCTGCCCGAAACCTGGGGCAAGATCAGCGCATTTCTCGCGCGCTGAAGTTCAACTCTGCGGTCCCCGACCGCCTCGAATCAGTTACGCTCGGTCCGGCGTGTTGTTCGGCGCGCGGGCGCGCCAGCGGCGTGCATGAGACAAGGGGAGCGAGACATGGCGAGTATTTTTACGAAGATCATTGCGGGCGAAATGCCCGGACATTTCGTCTGGAAGGACGATATCTGCGTGGCGTTTTTGACGATCGCCCCGCTCCAGCCCGGCCACACGCTCATCGTGCCGCGCGAAGAAGTTGATTCGTGGACCGACCTTGAGCCCGACGTCATGTTGCATCTCACGCGCGTCTCGCATTCGATCGGCCGCGTATTGCAAGACATCTACAAGCCCGAAAAGGTCGGCCTGACGATTCTCGGACTCGAAGTTCGCCACGTCCATCTACACGTATCGTGCATTTGGAAGCCGACCGACCTCGATTTCGGTAACGCCAACGCAAATGCCTCGCCCGAGAGCATCGCCGCCGAGGCTGTCCGCGTGCGCGAAGCACTTCGCGCCGCGGGGCATTCGGACGTGGTGGACAGTTAGAGGATTGGGCCGGGGCTAGATCCCGAAATGATCGCGAATCAGCTTGAGATTCAGCCGATCGCCTAGGAAACGCTTTCCCAATCCGACGAGCGTCGCTTCACGGCCGACTGCGTACCTCAGGCGTGGGCGCGCGGAAGTGAGCGCGTGTTCGACCGCATCGGCCACGATCGAAGGTCCCGGCGCCTTCGGGAGCGATTCGCGGATGCTTCGCTCGCAGAGGGCCGACTTCTCGGCGTAGGGGGAACTCGGATTCGAGTCGCCCCAATCCATCACGTCGTTGAAGGCCGTATTGATATCGCCGGGTTCAATCAAGGAGACTTCGACTTCAAAAGGATCGAGTTCGTTGGCGAGGGTAAACGCGAGGGATTCGATGGCCGCCTTGCTCGCCGAGTAGTGGCCCTGAAAAGGAATCGGCGTTCGACCGGAGAGAGATCCGACGAGGCAGATGCGCCCCGCATTCGCCTCTCGCATGCGAGCGACGACGGGCGAAAGGACGCGAAGGACACCGAACACGTTGGTTTCAAACTGGCTGCGCGCGCGTGACAGTGGCGTCTCTTCGATCGAGCCGTAGATTCCGAAGCCGGCGTTGCAAACGAGGCCGTCCAAATTGGGAACGCGGTCAAACACGGAGGTGAGGGCGGCGGCCACAGAGTCATCGTCACACACGTCCATCTCGATCCACTCAATCTCCGAGCGGCCGGCCGCGACATCGGCCGGAACTCCTGCTGATCGAGGCTTGCGACTCGTCCCGAAGACGTGCCAGCCACGGCTCTGCATGCGCTCGGCCATCGCCGCGCCCAGGCCGGACGAGGCGCCCGTGATCAACACTGATTTCGCGTTCGACAAATTTCCCTCGGACAAGATCACATCCCTCCTGCTTCGGAGTCGTGTTAGGGAAGGGCGAGGCGAATCCCCGCCTCGTGTGGGACAACGTGGCCCGTCACGAGGTCTGGCCCACTAATGATGCTCAAAATTCCGGCGGCCACGGTCTCGGGCGTCGCGACGGCAGAGAGCGGCGCGCGGTCGATCATGTGGTTGCGAAGCGGCTCGTAGCCGTCGCCGAAGCCTTCTCTTAGCCATTCGCCGTCGATGAAGCCGGGGGCGATCGCATTGACGCGAATTTTCGGTCCCAGCGCTCGGGCAAGCGTCACGGTCATGTTATTCAGCGCGGCTTTCGATGCGCAGTAGGCGACAGAGCTGCCCATGCCGATTAGGCCCGCGACGCTCGACGTCATCACGACTTCGCCGCCTTCCTCGCCGGCTTCCAAGAGGTCTCGGACGGCCCGCGTTGCGAGAAAAGGGCCGACCAGATTGACGCCCATGATCTGCTGAAAATCCTCGGCTTCTAAACCGTCGAGGTCGCCGTGTGCGCAAAACTTTGTGGTCCCGGCGTTGTTGCAGAGAATGTCGACTCGAGAGAACGCTTTCTCCGCTGCTACGCGCATCGCCCGGCAATCGGCGTCCTGCGCGACGTCGGCACGAAACGCGATCGCTTTGACGCCGTGCTTTTCGCACGTAGCCGCCGTGGCCTCGGCGCCGTCGCGGGAGCGGCTGTAGTTCACGAGAACCGAACAGCCTTGTTCGGCTAAGGCGATCGCGGTCGCGCGGCCCACGCCCGTGCCGGCTCCGGTGACGATGGCTGCTTTTCCGTCGATTCTCATGGGGAGCTTCCTCTCAGCGAAGATTACGTTTTAGGAGCAGAGGGAGGATGATCGGCCAAGCAAAGATCAGCGGGTGTCGTCGCTGGCGATCCGTGAGTTCGATTTTTCGTCCCGTGTGCCGTTCAAGCTTCCAAAGGACATAGGGTACCCAATCACCGAAGGTCCAGGCCGTTTTGAAGAGTCGGACGAGACCCAGAAAACGTGCGTAGGGTCTCATCGCCCGCCACCGCATCTGACCCATCGCGCGCCGCGTCGTGCTCAACTGAATTTGAAGCGCCCGCGGATGCTCGGTCGCCGCCTGAAAATGACCTCGTTCGGTGAGAACCCGAACGGCCCAGTTGGCGACGTCGTCATAGCGAGACTCATTGGCCAAATAGAGTCCGCGGATCGACTCCTCGGCTTCGGGCCTGCGCTCGCTGTCATAGGTCCGCTGAAAAGCTTCCTGCCAAAAAGCAGGAAGGCGGAAGCGCAACTCTTCGCCGCGCACGGGGAGGAAACACACGAGTCGCCCGACCATCGTGATGACGGACTCCGTGACCGCCCGCTCGATTGACTCTCGAGCGTCTCCATCGCGTGCTTGGATCAACCGCGCCGGCTGCGCAAAACGGGCCCATACATAGGGGTGCCATGCTCGGAGCGTTGTTCCGCGTTCGAAATCGCTTTGGCGAATCACGCCGTATTTCGTGCGCAGCGGTCGGCCTTCAAAATCGTCCTCAAGATAGAAGACGGTGGGTGGGGCGATGCGTGAGACGAATCCGAGCAGGCCCCGGGTGAGGCCCGAAACTTCGAACGAGTTGAAAGCCGGCAGGTCATCGTCGACGACGACCCAGTAGTCGAGCACGCCTTCGTCGGTCTGCTTTCGAAGCGAAGATCCGTAAAAAAGTACGCCTAGCACGGGATGCGGCGCGTCCGCATCCGAAGGAGCATGACGCTCTGCGATGCGGGCGGCGAGCCAGGCAATGCCGGGCAGAACCTCTTCGGCGAGTTCCCCGGCGATGCAATCGCGTAGACGGTCGAGCGCATCTCGAGACGGTTTCGTCTCGGCATCCGATTGGGAGGAGGACACGGAGGTCTCCGGAGAGGTTTCGGAGGAGGTGTCAGAGTTCACGGCAGCGCGCGTTTGAATGGAGACGGCCAGCGCCTCTAAGCGCGGACGAAATGAACGACGCTCTCGGCGGAGAGCGCGACGCTGCGATCGGGGTCCGGCTGCCAGAGTTCGCCATCGACCGTAAAGCCGCAGCCCATGCTGAGCTCGGCGCGGTCGACGTTGCGGCTCAAGTAGCCGTTCTCGGGTGTCACCCAGTCGGCGGGCTTGCCGCGAAGCAGCCCGGGAGCGGCGAGGCCGAATTTTTCACAAGGCGCAGCGATGGTCGTAAACCGGACGCCGCCCGGCCCTTGGCCCCAGAACGGTCGCATGCGAGCGAAGAGGCGCGACAGCGTGGATGCCATCACCAGGTGGTATTCACCCGCGTCGACGGCTTCGTCATCGAGCATGATCTGGACTTTGTCCGGGGTCAGGATGCCCGTGCTGTCGCCCGTCATCAGGCGGCCGACTAGACCGGCCGTCACGAGCGTGGCACCCGGGACGCCTTCGATAAAGCTCTTGTCATCTTCGTTGTCGAAGAGGCGGTGATTGAGTTCGATCGCGCGCTTAATGATCCCGGCGCCGAAGAACATGCCGTACTGAACGGCGCGTTCGATTCCGTAGCCGTAGGAAATGCGAAGGACGCGGCGAGGCTCGACGCGCTCGGCAATCCGCCCGTCCTGCGCGCAGGCGATCAGCTCGCCGAGGCCGCGAAGAGGGTCTTTGTGGGCTCCCAGGTCCAGGGCGCTCATATTGGTGCGACCGGCGCGCAGCGGCGCGATCATCGGCACGCGCTCACCGAAGGTCCCGCTGCCGAGAATCTCTGTGAGGACGTATTGGAGCGTGCCGTCGCCACCGTTCACGACGAGCAGATCGACATCTTGCCGTGCAAGATCCGCCAGGGCCTCGGGCATCACGCCCGCATGCTCGGTCTCGACGTGCAGCACGTCGGGATGGCTTCGCAGGAAGCCGAGCATTCGGCTGACCTGTTCCTGGCTCTTGCCCGCGCGCAAGTTGTTGACGACACCGATTCGCAAAGAAGGACTCCGTGTGGACCTGATTTAGGACTTTGTGGAATTTCGCGTGCCGTCTCTCAGGGATTCGATGCTGGCGGACCCACCTACATCGGTACTCAGATTAACGGCGATCGACAGGGTTCATGAATGTGATGAAAGCCACACCCGCCACGCTGCGTTCCGCAGTTCCCTTCACAGTCTCCCGTTTGGCAGCAGAACCCGTTTCGCTTTCGCTTGGATTCTCGCTCCCTTTGGCACGTTCACTGGCACCGACAACGAGGGGGGGTGACGGGGGCGTCGATGCATCAAAGAGCGTACCGCCGAATTGGGCCTCCGCCCAGACTTCCTGGGGACGAGTCATTCTTCGGATGAACCAGCGGAAGGGGTTAGGGATCACCTCGAGGGGATCAAATCGGAGGAGTTCGGACCCGATGCGGATCACACCCGAATCTGGGCCTGCGAGTCGGAAATCACCTGAAAGTGGATATGCGGCCGACCCACGCTGCGCTGGCGCACGTGTCGACTCCGACCATGCTTTTGAATCATTGATCGATGATTCAATGATTGTCCCCGACGGGTCGCGAATCAGCGACCAAGAGTTCGCAGCCGCTCCATTTCCGCGCAGGTCGAGGCCATAGAACGCGCCTTGATCGCCCGCCGCGTAGAACTCGGTGCGGCGTGTAACGAGCTTCGCCTCGTCTTTAAAGGCCCACGTATGCGTCATCCACATTCGGCCGGTCACGGCGCGCGCTTCGGACTGCCAGGGCGGGCGGACCGTCCCCTGTGTGGCCGCGCCTAACGCCAGCACTTCGACCGCGTAGTGGGGGGGAAGGTGATCGCTCGGAACCGCTGCGGAGGGCGCATCGGCTGCGAAATCAAAGAAGAGAATGATCTCGATGTCGTCTTTCGTGATGCGCAGTTCGCCGCGGGGACGGTGGAGATCGAGATGGCTCGCGGCGATATCGAAAAAGAGCCGGTCCTCGGAGAGTGTCCAGCGCGCCCGGGTTCGGCCGTTTGCGTAGCGATAGGGCGCTTTGCCGGGCTCCATGTAATGGCCGACGGCGACGGCGGTGTGTTCGCCGGGCCCGGCATTGCTGAGGCCGAAGCGTTGGCTGATTCGTGTGCCGCCATCGAGTTCGACGTAGAGCGTCCAGTATTCGCTCGCGTCGTCGTTCACCAAGAGGCGTGCAGCCGGGTCAAGAACGACGCGATCCTGCGCCGACGCAGTCGATTCAGCCGACGCGGAGGTCGGATTCAAGATAGCGGGCGCAAGCGCAGTGCTGAGCGCGATGAATACGAATGCGAACTGCGAGAGAATCGAACGCAATGCCTTCTCCTCGGCCGATCGGGTGAGCGATTTACATTTGCAGCGGGCGAACGACGCTATCACAGGCATCCGGGCGCACTGCCGTTCTTTGTGAACCGACGACATCGCCCCGGGTCACGACGGGTTAGACTGGGCCGCGAATTCATTTTCTCCCCCTCCGGGCAGGCGGACCTGTGCGTCGGAACGATGCGCACAAACGCTGTGGCGATAAGGTTTCCTGAATGACTGTCGGTTTTCGCTTCGCGCACCCTTCGGATTGGCACGCGCCTTCACTTGTGGGTGGGGGGCGGGCCCTAGTGCGCCCGAAGCGAATTTCCGGTTGGGCTTCTTGGCGATTTAGCCGGCGCTTTCGACACAGTGCCGCGATTCTGGATGCCGCTTTCCGGGACGTCCACACGCAGCGTGTGGATCGAATTCTGGTCACCGGCGACCTGACGCATGTTTCTCTTGAGAACGAGTTCTGCGTGTCGGCGGAGCAGCTCGCGCGACTCGGCTCGCCCGACCGAGTCTTTCTGATCCCGGGGAACCACGATTGTTATGTCTCCGTACCGATGAAAGAATCGTGGGACTACTGGACTGACTATCTGCGCGGCTCAAAGCGCGAAGATCTCCCGGAAGAGCTCGCGGCCTGCATCGCCGAGGATCACGGCGGGGCGCCGCGCTACGAGGATTACCCAACTCTTCGGCTGCAACGCGATGTGGCGTTTATTGGCCTCTGCTCCGCCGTCCCCATGCCGATCTTTCGCGCGGGCGGTGCGTTAGGCGCGGCCCAGCTCGCACGGCTGGAAGGTCTCCTGCGAGCCACCGGCGAGCGCGGCATGGCACGCGTCGTCATGATTCATCATCCCGTCATCGCAACCGACGAATCGCCGCGGCGCGCTCTGCAGGACGCGGAGGCGCTGCGCACCTTACTTGAAACGTACGGCGCCGATCTCGTCGTTCATGGCCACAAGCATCGACGCCGGGTGCATTCGATCGAGGGGCCCGAGGGTCCGATTCCCGTGATCGGTGTCCCGTCCTCGTCAGAGATGGGAAGCCAGCCCGATAAGCGGGCCCAGTATCACGTCTACACGCTTTCTCAGGAAGCGGAATCCAAGCGTCGATCCCTGCGCATCGAGGTGCGTGGGTACGATGAACAGTCGACGACCTTTGAGGCCGTCGACGAGACGATTTGGTCTTAGTTCTGCGCGCGGCGGGTGGCCAGAATCTCGCGGACCAATTCCCAATCTTCGATCTTGTCGACATCGACCGCCGCCTCCGCGATCGGGAGCGGAATCGCGCGAACGGAAGCCCCAACTGCTCGGGAAACACGCTCCATCGCAGCGGCAAGCGTCAGCCTGCGCGTTACGAATCGAATCAGCGTGCCGAATCCGAAGGCCCGTGCGATCCGCCACGGTTGCTTGCGATCGTTTTCGACCTGGCGCCAGAAGAGCGCGGCCTTGCGCGAGGCGGGTGTGCGAAAGAGAAAGAGGTTCGCACCCGAGTAGGCATCGTCGCGAAAGCGCAGATAGGTCCGCTTGGCCGCTGGAAAGCGCGCCTCGATCAGAGTTCGCGAAACCAGTCCGACATTCAGGTCCACCGGCGTTTCGAAACTCGCCGTGAAGAACGCGCCCAGGATTTCAGCGTCGAGGAGTGCGTGGTCGGCGGTCGTGACGAGGACGGGCCCCGCGTCGAGGTCTGCCGCATCTAAGCTTTCGAGCACACTGCGGCTGGGCGACGCCGCACTCTGGAGGCATTCGACGCGCCCTGTCGCGGCCCAGGCGGCGAACTCGGGCAAATCGCGGAGGAGCTCGGGGGTGTCGATGTTGACGAAGACTTTTTCAATCGTGGGCCAAGCGAGGAGCTCACGCGTCACGCGAATCAGCATTGGCTCGCCCTCGATGTCGAGGAGTGCGCGATGCGAAGCTCCCGCAGCTTGGGCGAGGGGATCACTCTGCGTGCGTCGCCCTGCGAGCAGCACCGCATAACGTGGCCCGTCATGTGGGTGCTGCGGATCTAGATGGCGCGAGGAACTCAGAGCTGGCCGTCGATCCGTGTCGAGCGAACAGCCTCGTCGATTGCGCGGACCTGCGTGAGTAGGCGGTCGAGATCTTCGAAGCTGATCTGGCTCGGTCCGTCGCAGGGCGCGTTCTCGATGTCCGGATGGGTTTCGATGAAGAGGGCGTCAATTCCGGCGCCTGCCGCGGCCCGCGCGAGCGGAGCAACGAACCTTCGGTCCCCACCCGACGATCCGCCATTGGCACCGGGGTACTGAACCGCGTGCGTCGCATCGAAGCAGACGGGTGCGAACTCACGCATCTGCGTTAGGCCCTGCATGTCGGTCACAAGGTTGTTGTATCCGAAGCAGGTGCCGCGGTCGGTCACGAGAACTTCTTCGCAACCGTAGTGCTTGAGTTTGTCGACGGCGTGTCGCATGTCGAGGGGCGCAATGAACTGGCCCTTCTTGAGATTCACTGCGGCACCACTCGCAGCGCAGGCTGCGATGAGGTCGGTTTGTCGCATCAGGAAGGCCGGCACCTGAATAATATCGGCGACTTGCGCCGCGGTCTTTGCCTGGATCGCATCGTGGATGTCGGTCAGGATCGGAACGCCGAGCTCGCGCTTGACGGCCGCCAGAACGCGCAGGCCTTCGTCGATGCCCGGCCCGCGAAAAGAGTCGTGTCGCGAGCGGTTCGCCTTATCAAAGGAGGCCTTAAACACGAATGGGAAATCGTGCTTGTCCGCGAGTTGTTGAATCGTTCGCGCGATTTCGATCGTGTCGGGTTCGTTCTCGATCACGTTGAGTCCACTGATCAGAACCAGTGGGGCTCCATCGCCGACCGGAATTTTGCCAATCCGCATTCGAATCCTCTCTACATAGCGGCTGCGCGCTCTGAGTTTTCATCTCGCGCCGGCTCGATCACCGACTCGATTTCAATTCGGGGCGCTGCCATCCCTACTCGGGCGGACTCTCGAACACTGCCCTTGCAGTGCTGACGAGTCGATCAAATTCACTTCGTATTTCGATTGATGAACACGTGCCGCGCGGCTGGGAAATTGAGAGGCGCGGTCTCGCGCCCCGTATTCCTGACCCTGTGAACCGAGCTCATTTCCGAGTTCGTCCTCAGAGCCTGATTGCCGCCCGACTCGTCACCCACCCCCGTTGGTCGCGGCCCGGGTCCCGGCACGCGGCCGTAAGTATGCCGAGAACCAGCCGAGAGTCGAGCGCGAAGAACTGAGCGGATGTGTTTCCCCTTGCGATTTATGGCGGAAAAGTAGCCAAAAAGACGCGTTCTTGTCGTAATTTTTGCTGGAATGCGCAGATTCCAGCATCTGAGCGGCAATATTGTAGACTCGGGCGCCCCCGAAAACCCGCGTTTGGACCCCCGCACAGCGAACTCGGCGTCACGAGGCGACTCATGAGCAATTTTTTTTCCATGGAAGCAGACCACCTCGTTCCAGAGGGAGCGGGGCTGCCGACCGATGCACGCGCTCGCAGCGTGCGATCGGATATGGAGTGCATCGTCCTCCCCGCCCGGGAAGGCTCTCCGCCCTCGGATCGCCCCCCGGTCGAAATTTTCCTCGGCACTGAGCCCGCCCAGTACCGTGCGAATCGAGTCTTCGTTTGGTCGATCGAGAAAGTCCGCGACCCGGGCCGCGAAGTTCGCGTCTACTTCATGAGCGAAATGCCCGGCTTTGATCGGCGATTTTGGACGACTGGCTTCACGAATTACCGCTTCGCGTTGCCGGCGTTGACCGGGGGGCACGGGCGCGCGATCTACAACGATGAAGACCAGATCTATCTGACGGATCCGGGTGTGCTCTTTGATCTCGAAATGGGAGACGCTGGCGTGCTGTCGATCTCGGACCGCGAGTCTTCCGTGATGCTCGTCGACTGTGAAAAGATGGTTCCGATTTGGACGCTCAGTG
>JAVJHY011491593.1:0-13125 GCA_035593235.1 Phascolosoma agassizii | reverse complement strand
AAGGTGCAACCGGCCCGCCTTCGTGAAAAACGCGGGAAACTCTACCGCCAAGTGATCCAACTTTGGGGTGCACTTCACCGTGCCTGAGACTCTATTAGAAAATGGCACATAGTTTTGGGGCTGGACAGATTGGGAGTTACTACAAATTAAGTTGAATCCTCAATGGAGGGATAGAATTGAATTCTTTGACAACGGTAGTAAGGTGTCCAATCCTTTCGGTTAGAAACTATGGAAGCGACCCGTGGAATACAAAATTGCAAGGTATGATCAATCCTTTTCCACCCTCTATATTCGTAGCATAAAAAAAGCAGAACGCGGATTGTTCGATTGCTTAGTCTTTTACGGCGTTAGCCATTTAAATATGCCAACGTTGTTTGAATTTGATGGCACGGAGCTCAGTCAATGTGATTTACCCCGGAACGATCCAATGTCTGACGAAAGAAAATTTATTTTTGGTTGTCATCCCGACGCATATATTCAATGCGTTCAGGTGAAACGAGGGCTGGCGCGAGACTTTCCAGAAGCAAAGCAAACTGAAATAGTTGAATGGCTTGATTTTATGCCTATGAAATTTAAATAAATCACATCGTATTGCGTGCTGACCTCAGACCTATTCAAAAATCGCCAACGGCAAAACAGGTCTGCTGTCGAAGAAGAAGTACGCCAAGCCAAAGTTTAGTTTTGCCAACACGTCCTAAAGTCGTGTTGGGCCTTGCCAACACTCAGCAAGCTGGTGTTGGGTGACTCTAGATCAGGCGTATACGGACTGGCAAGGCAACAAAAGTTCAAAATACCAACCCACAAACGTGAAGCGAATACAGCTACCGGAGCATAATCCTGGTCACATATGCGTCGCAATTTGCAGATTGGCGTGGCGCGCCCAATCATTAACGATGGCCCATTCATCTGGCGTCGGGTCGCAATTTGCCAAACCGCGACATTGCACAATCACACCATTTTTGTTGACCTCAATGGTCTGGCAACGTTCGACTTCACCGCCGTTAACAGCCATCAACAAACTCCAGATCGTGCAATCACGGCGCGCGCACGACCAATGATAGCTGGCCACACAATGACGTAACGCTTCGCTTTCCGCTTGCAGGGCTTTTGAGCTTAAAAGTTGGCGAATGATCCAACGCACTTTTCCCCTGCCAGATCCACCACTAGACATTTTTTCAAGAACAATGCCGTCAAAGTCGGCCTTGTCATACTGGCCACTGGGCATCGACCTGTAACGGCCCAATGTTTCATGCCACGCCGCCACCTGACGCATGAGTGTATCCACCGTGCGCCCTTGCATCGACAGTCCCGGCTGTGGCGGCGGTTGCTGACGCCATTCACCTGGCGCATTTTCTATGTCGATGGGTTCAAAGCGCTGGTTTTGCAGGTAGTCCACAATCGGTCCGATCTGGCGTGGGTCCAACATTGGATTTTCGGCAATGAACCTAAGGACCGTGAACCAAAACTCTTCATTCTCAAACGAGCGCCCGAGACGGGTGGCGCAAACCGCCCCAATCGTCGCCGTGCCAGATCCAAGCGCCGACAGCTGGCCCCAACGCACGGCCTGCTCAATGGAATAAGGATCGGGTGCACTTAAAAAATGATGTGCCATTTTCTTGGTGAGCGGAACCGGTGTTTTTGCCGTCCGCAGATTATGACCTCGCCCCAAATGGACATACCAATCTCGGTAGCGCCAACTGGCGCGATCGGTGCGCAGCCAGGCGGACTCCATAAACCGTGGCACAGCGTCATACTTATCGAACAAATAGTGGGTCAGCTCACCAAACCGGCGTTCACTACTTTTACTTTTCGGTTTCCAATCTGCGAGCGGCTTCAGCCACAGCGCTTTTCGATCATGCAGTTTGATGAGCCCGCGCACAAACGGCATGTCTTGTCGGTTGGCCGCTGATTGGAAAATCAAGTCGTCGTACTTGATGAGCGCAAGCAACATGTCGAGCAGAGAGGCGCGCATGTTCTTGTCCTCGTTGCTGGCCTCAATTTCAACTGCCGCGCGCTTGTAATTCGGGCGCTCAATTTCATCGGACGTCAATTCACCCAAACACACCGCTTCCAGGAAGGCTTTTGGATTCTTGTGCAAGCGGCCATGTCGCACCCGCTTTTGAAGGATTGCTTCATAAGCCGCCACCTCCTCTTGCAGATCGGTTTGGGATTTATCGAAGCTGCCATCAAACCCATTATTCCAACACCAATCGAAATAGACATCCGCGCGCGGGAAGCCGAGCGCGCGCATGTGGCGTGAAAGCACTTTTGGAATGGACGGTTCTGCCGCTTGCGGGTGGGGTCGTCGGGCCATGGCGCACCCTAACCAATTTGCCAAAGCTGAGAAAGACGCCTGTCACGCTTATGATAAAACGGGCCCATATTTTTGCCTGCCAACGATAACACGGGACTAACGCTAAGTTGCTCTAGACGCCGGCGGTGCATATCGCCATGGTGTCGCCCGCAAGCCTCACCACAAAGCCCAAGTTCAACGCCTGGAGTTCAGACATGTTTCCACTTTCAACGATGCTGAAATCGTTCGTCAAAGTCGGCTCGCTGACAGTTTATGATGCGGACGACAAGGAGCATATCTTTCGAGGCAAGCCCGGTCTTGATGTCACCATGCAGATCTCGGATAGAACGCTCTATCGCAAGCTGTTCTTTAATCCTGAATTGCACGCCGGTGAAGCCTACATGGACGGGCGCATTACCTTCCCACAATCCAGCCTGCGCGACTTCCTGACACTGTTCTCCCAAAACAGACTATCGCTCGGCGCCCAACCAACGCAAAAAGTTTTGCGTCGCGTGTCACGGGGCCTCAAACGCTTTCAGCAAGCCAACCCGGTTGGTAAAGCGCAAAAGAACGTTGCCCATCACTATGATCTCGGCAATCCGTTCTACAAAATGTTTCTTGATCAGGACATGTTCTACTCCTGCGCCTACTTCCGCGACGACGATGAAACGTTAGAAGCCGCACAACGCAACAAGTGCCGCCTGATTGCAGCCAAAATGAATTTGCAGGCCGGTCAAAAGGTGCTCGACATTGGTTCCGGCTGGGGCGGACTTGCTTGCTATCTTGCGCAAATTGCCGACGTTGAAGTGACAGGCGTCACATTGTCAAAAGAACAACATGCGTTGTCCGTTGAGCGCGCGCGTTCGCTCGGCCTTGAAGATCGTGTTCAGTTTTACTTGAAAGACTACCGTGACCTCGACGCCAAATTTGATCGGATCGTGTCCGTTGGCATGTTCGAGCATGTCGGCGTTGCGCACTACGACGAGTTCTTCACCAAGGTCAATGCCCTGATGCCGGATGACGGACTGATGCTATTGCATTCGATTGGCCACATGAGCCCGCCAGGAACGGCAAGCCCATGGCTTAGAAAATACATCTTCCCCGGCGCTTATTCGCCAGCGTTGTCGGAAGTGTTCCCTGCCGTCGAGAGCAACAGTTTGTGGGTGCTGGATTGTGAATTTTTGCGCGTCCATTACGCCACGACCCTGAAACACTGGCATGAGCGGTTTGAGAAAAATCGTGCAGCCATTGCCGAGATGTACGACGAACGCTTCTGTCGGATGTGGGAATTTTATCTGATCAGCGCTGAAATGATGTTCCGCACCGGCTCGCAGGAAGTGTTTCACATGCAGCTGTCACGCAAACGCGATGCAGCCCCCCCCACCCGCGACTACATCACCGAGCGCGAGGACGAACTCGAACGCCTCGAAACCCAACGCGGTGTTTGGGGGTGAGGGATTGAACAATAAGCTGGTTGTTGGTTGCGGGGGCCAGATTTGCCTCTATGTCCCACTGCATCGGACAAAGCCCTCCTGGTGGGCCCCTGAATCAGTTCAAATCTAAAGTCACCCACAAACAAAAAAGCCCGTCACAAGGACGGGCATTTATTGCTTGGTTGCCGGGGGGGGTATGCAACCCGCTTCTCCTGCTATTTCAGGTAAGAGACCTCCGCACAGGTACTCATGGCGGTGTAAACAGCTGATCTAGTGTAGTAACTTGAGCTGACGGCTGTCTCACGATGTGAGATGGCAGAGATAAATAAGAAGTAGACAAAACCGTTCTCGCTACGATTGACGTTCGAAGAGCGTCTCATCATCGATCTGATACCAAAGGACAAGCTGTGTGCCTGGTACGCGTGCCTCCCAAAGATAGCACTCGGGAATGTGATGGCTGATGTGGGGAAACGCTGACAGGTGATTAAGATATCGCGCCAGGCGCTTTTCCAATTGTGCGGCAGTATTTGCGATGCGCGCCCGTGGATCGCGATGCACATCCGCACCATCAATGACGGCTCCTGATTTGATCTCTGAAATGCCGAAATCAATCTCATTGTGTTAGGCTTTGGTAAGCGTCTCACAGAGGCTCTTTGGCGCCGCCATATAGCGGACGAGTTCGACAAGATCACCAACCTGATCCTGCCCAGACGATTGGTGAGAGCTACCAGTCGTTCTCTGTTAGTCATCTATGAATTTTAGCACGAACGGCAATTTTTGTCAGACTGCGGACAGAGCGAGGAAGTGTTGATATTGGTCGCGACATTAATCTCTGTTAAAAGCTGGTCAACTGACGCAGAGACAAGATCCAGAACACTGCAATTGAGCCTAATCAATTATGATAAACAGCTAACACATTGAAAATTAACAAAGGCCCCGTAGCTCAGCCGGATAGAGCATCAGATTCCTAATCTGAGGGTCGCGCGTTCGAATCGCGCCGGGGTCACCAATGATATCAATGGCTTAGAGCGATATCAGCATCAAAAATTATCATAGTTTTTGGCCGTGGCGAACTTATGGCGAACAGGATTTTGCGGCAATTCGCGCAAACCTGCGTGATGTGAGAGGCTGACCCTTGAGCCCGATCGCAGCTTTTTCCTCTCAGAATAGAATACGCGCATGGGACGAGTGCGCGTGTGTAATGGGCTGATGTTTGTCAGGTCGGCGTATGAGAATTGAGTGATGGTAGCCGAATTGGCTCTTAGAGCCTTGGGGGTCGGTCCATGAACGATGAAACGACATGTAATCTCACAGAACTGGCAAGCTATTTGAGTTCTGAACAATCACCAGGCGATTGCATGCTGCTATCGGACTTGGACGGATTTCTCACAGGTGTTTTGTGCGCGCCGGAGTTGATAACACCTAGTGAATGGGTGCCAGTTGTATTTGGCGGGTCCCTGGAAGGCGTCGACGAACGCGCACTGGATCTGGTCTTGCAACGCTACAACGACATTGTTGCCATGCTCAATAATGATCCTCCCATTCTTGAACCGATATTTTGGAAGGCTAGAGAAGGGCACCTTATCGCTATGGATTGGTGTGAGGGCTTCATGAACGCTGTCGGTTTAAGGCACGTAGATTGGGATAGGTTTATTGCAACGAAACAGGGACGCACATGGATGCAACCCATTATTGGGCACACGTTTGATGAAAACAATGCATCGCGATCAGGTGTTACTGAGCGGGAACTTGATGCGTATTTGGACCGCGCAGCAAAACAAATACCTAAAACAGTGCCACAAATCTTTACATACTGGAGAACTCAACGGTCGCCACTGTGATGTAAGGGTATTGACTCGGTACTTTTAATTACTCTGTAAAACGCGCGGTTAGACTTACATGGCTTTTTCAATGATCCGTGAATAAATTAAGTTGCCAAAGATACGTATACGGAGTAAAATTATTTTTTTAATTTATTGTGTCCTATTTTATGTTTTGAGGTTCCACATTGATTCAAGTTCTGTTGAGGCATGGCTTAGGCGTATAAGCCAGGACGTTTTTGATCCGAAAGCAGCAGGTTTACTGATGATCGCGTTGAAGCGGCCTCTAAGCCGACAGTTGAGCAATCAGCAATTCCCAAACAATTTAGTGCTTCTTAAAGAGCCGGTCAAAAATGCGCCGGGATGGCTCAAGCAGCGATTCAATGCAGGTCAGGCAACTTACTCATTCCAACCGGATGCTCAATTGATTGATGATATTCGGCATGTTTTGGACTGGATTGTTGCTTCGCTTGCCAGTGGTGAAAAATGGATGCGGCGTTGTGATAAACAGGGTCGCCCATTCAAGTTATTAAAGCTTGGAACGTTGAAACAAGCTTTGGCCGAAGCCAATGACGCAATGAGTATTTCATGTGCGATGTCTGGCATGCTAGATGATATGGTCGGTCACCTTGAATCTGTGATGGCGTTTCCTGATGGGGCTCATGTCCTAAGGTTGCTGACGCCGCAAGCTCTTGATGCTGAATCTGCTGCGTTGGGTCACTGCGTTGGCCATGGGGCATATGATCAAGCCTTGAAATCCGGCGACCATCATTTTTTTTCTCTCAGAACTGCGTCTGGTAAGGGTTGTGCAACGATGGAAGTTGATGTTCGACAAGGGCGCGGTATTCTTCTGCAATGTAAAGGCAAGAAAAATAAGCCGCCCGTCGCAAAATATCTGAAATACATCCAGGAGTTTTTGAAAGAACAACAGTTTGAGTTGAAAGAAACGCCAGCAATGACCGGCCTGATTGAACAAGACGGCATGTACTACGACGTAAACAATCTTCCAGACAATTTCCACTATCGCGCGGGGATGCTTGATTTAAGGGACACAAATATTCAGGCCCTTCCAAAGGGGCTAACAGTCGATGGAAGCCTTTGCTTGGCGCGCACACCGATACAATCACTCCCAGATAACCTGACGGTTGGCGGTAATCTTGATGCCAGCTATACTAATCTGGAAACTTTACCGCGCAATCTTAAAGTTCAAATGGGTATTGCGATTGGCGGGACTCGGATTCGAGAGCTCCCTAGTGGACTGTTTGTACCTTGGAGCCTTTACATTGAGAACACGCCAATCTCACGTTTGCCGAACGATCTTTTTGTTGGCCTAAATATCAATATTTCTGGCACGCAAATCACTGAAATCCCTCATGGGGTTAGAGGATGGATTATTACAGACAATCCTACTAGATTTACTCACCATTATACGGTGGCACCTCGTTATGTCGCGTAAGAGAAAATAATTCTAATGGGGAAGCTTCTTTTTCTCTGCGGTAGCAACGGTGCATGTTTTGTGGATTGAACGATCGTTACACGCGTGAGGTATTTGCATAGAGCAGTTGCATTATGTTCGTCGTGGCTGCGTGGAATAATTGGAACAATTGCACAGTTTAAAGCTCTAGGAATTTGAAAGGTGAGTCAATGGTTCGCATAAAAACATTCCTGACGTTTATGGTGCTTCCTTTTCTGGTGTTTCACTTGGCACATGCGCAACATCAATTAACTAATGAAGCACCTCAGAAGGTGGACACCAATGTAACATCTGATAGTCGTAACGATGACGGCCTGCCGCTGTCCAAAATTGAAAATAGTCTTCCTGGATTATCTCAGTACGCAATCCCATTAGTGTCTGCAATTTTAGCTGCGTTCTTCGGATATGTTATTACATTGCTTTTCACGAAGCGTTCTGAAGAGAAATCAAATCAAGAGGCGCGGCTTTTTTTGTCGCGGTCGATTGCGAAAGAGTCAATTGGAAAGATGTCCGAGGTTGCCAACGTTTATCATTGTTTGGACACAAGAAAAGAACTTGAAAACCTATCTAATCTAAACAAGGTGCTGGCATATGGGAATTGGCTTGAATTTGTCGCCCTTCAGTGGAGGGAAGACATGTTGGATGTAGAATTTCTTGAAAAGTTCAGCATGTTGAGCGGAATGCGGGAGTTTTGTGACAAATACAATCGTGCGCAAAGTGATTTGGCCAACGCACAATCATCCTTAAAGTTGAAAGCATGCAATTCACATTGGAAAAATCTATGTAAATTGGCAAATTCTGGAACGGGGAGCAAAAAAAATGACGTCACATGAAAAGAATACTCAAGATCACATCGCTGGTGCGATGGAACTATTGACAAATTTGCATCGATCTCTAGATCAAGGAAACCTTGGAGAGCCACAACTGAAACGACTAAATGAGCTTGTTCCCCGGCTGAGCTTTATCGTGTCCGCAATGGCTGCGTCGCCGGTTGCTGTACGTGCTACCGGACCCAGCTGTCCTGACTGCGGTCGGGAATTGAAAGTGTCAATTAGTTAGTCAAGTTTAGTCCGATGCTTCAGTCTGCAACTTGGATGCGCTTCTCTTGATTAGAGGTGCTGAAAGCGGATTGAGAAGTAAATCTATGACAACTGTGTTGTTTGGTGTGTTGGTGGAGGACCGTTACAGTTCTATGCCTATTCCACGCTCACGCAATCTTACAGCTCATCCATAAACTGTATGTTCCGTTTGAGCGTCGATGGGTGCACTCCATTGAGTGCCGCCAGTTCTGAAATACTTGCCTTTTTCGAAGCCAGCTTACGCATGGCTGAGATAATCTGTTGCCGAGACATTTTCGGAGGACGCCCTAAACGTTGTCCCCTCTTCTGAGCAGCCCGAAGTCCTTCTTTCGTGCGCTCGGACAAGCGGTTGCGCTCATGTTCCGCAAGGGCGGCGATTATTGTGTAGATCAACTTCCCATCAGCAGTCGATGTATCGACGCCGAGCGTTACGATTTGAAATTCTATGCCGCGATCGCGCAAGCGTTCTACTTGAATGATGGCATCTACGGTTGAGCGGAATGCTCTATCAAGATCCCATACGACAAGGGTATCGCCTTCCTTGAGATCTTGGAGGAGCTGATCAAATATCGGCCTTGTCTTACTGAGAGCCGAGGCTGTTTCAATGCGAAGTGCGTCGCAGAGCGGCGTGAGACCGTCAGTCTGCCGGTCAGGTCGTTGTTCTTCTGTTGAAACGCGTAGGTATCCTATTCTCATAATTTTGCAGTGCCTCAGCGCTTCCAGAAAGGTATCCGTCAGTCGACATAAACGACCCTTTCTGCGTTGAGGTTTTTCGGAGAAACGGCGCGCCACTGCAAGCCTCTAACTCCTTGAAACAACTTTAATATCAGATAATTATAGCAAATGTCAGACGGCAAAGTAAAATTTCGCGAAATCGGTCGTTTATGAGTGCCGCCAATTGGATTGAACTGAACAAATTTACAACCGGTTTCCTAGTCGTCGTTGCCATTGCGTGTGCTGCTCCCACGCTTACATTCGCGCAACAGCTAAATGCAGGCGCAGTACTCAACAAAATGAACGCAGATGAGCGGCACGGTTACCTCTCAGGCGTTATTGAGGGTTTAGCTTACGCACGATGGCTGCGTGACAAGCCTGATGGCACGGGAATGCAATGCATATATCGTTGGTACTATAAGGGTGGAACCTCAAAGGCGAAAAGGCTTCAAACTTGGCTTGAACGACATCCCGACAAACCCGTGGGCGCGCTGATGCACGTTTTGATCAAGAAGGATTGCGGGGCGTAGATGATCGAATTGAGCCAACATTTTTCACATGATGCGGGGGATCGCCATTCGCAATGGCTGCAACAGCAGAGGTGGTTCATCAAAGCCAAGGTCAATCAGCAACGCCGCGAACAGCTTGCTGACGATCTGGATGATGAACTCGTTAGCCTTGCAGCGGGTGCCATTCTCGCGACAACCATGCAAATTGAGACCTTCAAGTCCAAGCTTGACGCTTATGATGAAGCCAATGTCATTGCACTCATGGAAAATCAGGAGAAGTTAGACGTGGTCAATGCGCAATTGCAATCGTTGCTGGAGCGGGCCTACGTTCTGGAAGACGGCCGTCGCGTGTTTCGCACAGAAGACGGAGCGCGGGTCTTCGATGAATATGGTTCACAGATTAGCGGCGAGCTTCTTGATCCGGATTTCATTCGCCCGGACCAACCGACATGGGAAAGTTATGCAGAGCACAAGGCAATGCAGCAGCATCTGGAAACACAGCGTAGCGAAATCATAGAATTTCAGGAAAAGGTTGATTCCGCACGCGAGAGTGTTGCCGAAGGAAACATTACCGCGGCTGATCTGGAACAATTGGATGTTGAACTAGGAGACGCAATGCCGATCGCAGTTAGGGTGCATGTTCCAGGCCTTGATGTTGGCGAACCTGCATCGAAGATCAGGAGCAGTTTTGCAGATTCTGCAAGACTGTCTTCTCCAATAGAATCTTCACCTGTTGCGACACCGAATATGACACTGGGTATGTAAGGTCGAATATGCTCATGTCCTTTTTTTGTTTTTTCCAATCTCATGGTTTTGGATATGAGATTTAAAACAAAAGGGACATTTGAAACAGAATGCGCGAAACGCGCAGCGTGTGCCTCCGTCTGCCTAGCTTGTGATGAGGCGCACTATTGTGCGCAATGTCGGAATAATGAAACGGGCCTTCCAGGGGAATGGAAGGCCCGTTCAAGCGGACAAAGACGACGTAGCGCGTTGCGCGCTCATAGGGTCCGCCGCGAACTTAGGGGGCACAAATTATTTTGCAACAGGTGCCGGTGACGTGCCTTCAAGTGCCTTCGCGCGACGATCCAAAACTTGAGCCGGCGTTGCGCTTGAGAGCAGCGCGCCCGCTGTGGTGTCGACGCGTGCACGGAATGTTTGCCTAAGTTCAAAGCCGTTTTCTTTGGCTTTAGTGGCGTCTTGTTTTGTGAACGGTTCTGCCGATTTGATATTGGCGGCAACGATGAGGCGGTTCGATCCGATGTTAACTAACCCGATGCCTTGTTTGCGAATTTGCTCAACCGTTTCAACGGCAAGTTTTGTGCTTTTGTCGGCAAACTGGATCGAGACATTGAAGTTACTCGCATCAGAACCATAGCGTTCTGAAATACGAGCCCGCTCCTCGTCTTCGATTGGGCGAATGAACCGGATTGTATCTGTAGGAACAGACGTTGATTTATTTATTCTCAAAGTTTTAGTCATTTTTATTCTCCTTAATCAATATAATTTATTTAAACAAAGTCGCTTTTATACTTATGAAAACTGTATATGTCAATATATTTATTGTAATAACTTGATATTACTTCATGAATACATGAGTGAGTGGTCGTTTCCGGAGCCTGGCCGTCGGCGTCGAAGGGCTTTTTCCCGCCCTCACTTTTAAGGAGGGGCGGAAAAAACCCGAAGACGACAACGCCGCAGCTGGAGCGGTATCACGACGCTCAAGGGGTCGTTTCTGGTGGGGTTTGAAGTGTTGGGTATCAAGCTGGGGAAAGCAGTAATCCAAGCGGCACAACCAAACTTGGGATCAAACGGCGCATCTCGCGCGAATGATCGTCACCCGACCGGGCCGAGACCGACTTTCCTTCTAAGACGGGTTTGGTGCGCGAAAAGCGCATAGAGCGTGGTCGGCCTTTCCGGCGCGCCCATCGTATCTGCTGGATTATCTTAGGCGACGTCCATCCTCAACCATATCGACATCACGAACTTCAAATCCGTTCTCAATTAATGTTTTCAAGATGAGATGACGCACGGTGATCATCTGCTTTGCTGCGGTGGTTTTAAGTTCAACCCACAGGTAATCGGGAACCTCAAGGCTCAGTGTCTTGCGCAATGCCGGTTGCACGAGAACTACGTCTGCCGGGGTATCCATATGTTCCTCAGCCTCAGTCTCGGTGGAAGGCTCAAGGATGTCCTCGACCCTCAGCGACGGAATACGTTTACGCGCCGCCGTTTGGGCGAGCTTACGATCAAGTTCATCTATTTCAACGGGGCAGAAGGCAGGTTTAACATCTTCGCTCATGCCGCCCTCCTCTTCTTGGAACTTGGCTTACCTTTTGGTTTAACCGCTTTCTTCTTTAACCCAAGTAGCACCTTGATCTCACTGATGAGCGTGTCAATCTCTTGTGCAGCTTTGCCTTTAGGCGCGCAGATGGAGGGAGCCTCGCCGGTTAGAAACATCTCGCGGTATGCAGCGCGCTCAACAAGCACGCTGTCAAAACACTGGAGCTTATGGCGCTCAATTTCCCTGTAGGCAAATTCAGTGACGCGGGTTGGTAGCGGAAACAACTTTGTTAACAGCAAGCGATATTGAACATTATCGGCTCCGGCCTCGACGACGTCGGCAATGTCATCGACGATAACCAAGGCTTCGCGCAGGTCGGGCTCCGATGCTTGCGCCGGGATGATCACAAGATCTGAGCGAGCTATGGCCTTGAGTAAAGTTGCTTCACGGGTTCCGGCCAGATCGACAAAAATGTGATCGAACGCCGATGAGGATATGTGCTCGCGAAACGTGGAAGTAAAATCACCCGGCGCCACGGCCAAAACGGTGAGCTTATCTAAACCGGCCTTTTGACCCCAACGCGCCACGGTTTGGTTGAAATCAAGATCAAGGACCAGCACCCGATCGCCATCCGTTGCAAGCTTTGCTGCAATAGCAGCGCAACACGTGGACTTTCCAACTCCGCCTTTTGATGATGCAAATGAAATAATCATAATTAAATACCACAGACAAGGATGCCACAAATCTAGACTTAAGCAAGAAAACAAATACAGTTATCCGCAGCAGCCAATTTGCGCAAAACAACACGCATGCAAAAGCACAAATCCATGTCACTTGATTTCAAAACTTGCAGAGTTGCCCAAATAGGCAAATCCATATTTGCAGTGTTTGTGAAACGTATTTTTAAACTTTGAACTCAAAAAGACTTTGCTTTCCAGAATACGGAACCTGGAAATTCGGCGCGAGGTTTCTCTGTCATGCGCCCAAATCAAAATTGGTAGAGGGATAGCGTCAAAGATCGTTCGCTGCACTCAAATGCGCGCATTTTGCGAAATTGGACCCATCCAAAAGCACTTAGTCCTGCCAGGCGACCGCACCCCTTAGCCATTGGCGCCCCTCGCCTAGCAATTTGCGATGTAACACGTCCAAACAAACTGATGGTTTTGATTGCAACGGGATAGGTCACCCGCTCAAGGTGCGCAGAGCGGTGTCGGATGTCTGCCGACGCAAGCGAGGGTGAGGAAAAATAGCTTCGCGTCTCGGCAAAAGCCGAGCGCGTCCGTTGTCATAACTCAATTCGACAGCAGCGTTGCGGGCCGGATTAGTGTTCTTAGATTCTCTTGATTCAAGATTCTAATTCAAGGACGCTGCAAACCGCAGTCGCCGTGTTTCTTCACGCCTTATGGTGAGAAAATGGGCGCAGTTGGTGAGAAGTTGGGCTGAGTCGCGTGAGAAAATGGGCGGAGTCGAGTGAGGTTTTGGGCGGGTTAAGGTGAGATAATGGGCGGGCGGAAATGAA
>JAVJHY011491483.1:0-11529 GCA_035593235.1 Phascolosoma agassizii | reverse complement strand
GCGGACCACTTCGTCGCGCGGCGATCCGGTGGGGCCGAGCTTTCGTCCGTAGAGATGTCGGCCTTCAGCGCTCTCGGTTTCGAACACGACGAAGCCGCCCGCGTCGTGGAAGGCCACATCGACTGAGCCGACACCGTCGTGCCCTTGGTTGACCGTGACGGGATGGCTTGCCCGACCTTCACCGTCGACGGTCGCGATGTGGACTTGTGGGCCACTGCGCCATGCGACGACGGCCTGGTCGCCACGGCTCACCATCGCGGGCGACTGCAGGGCGGCGGTTCGTGAGATCTCGAACGCTTCGCCGGCCACACTTCCATCGAATGTGGCACCCCAGAGTGCGGGGCCGGCTTCGGTGATCTGGACCCATGTGGCGACCCACCTGCCGGCGACGCGCGCGACGGATGGATGGAGCTCGTTCGTTTCGGGAGTCGAGGTCACATGGAAGAAGTCGCCGGGCGCTCCATCTTCGTCGACGAAACGAGCGACGATGTCGAGACGATCGGCTTGTCCTTCGGACCAGAACACGAAGTCGCCGTCCACCGCGGGCGGGCTCACCGTCACGGCAGCCGTCGAGAGCATGCTGGGGCGGGTGCGGCCACGGTCGGTGATGCGCGCTGCAAAGACACCGTCTTCACGGCTCCATGCTGCGACGAAATCCGCTCCGCCAGAGACGGAAGTGCCGCCGGCGCCGTGCTCCGCATCGGAGGCCAGGTTGAAGTAGGTGGGTGTACAGGGTTGAACGACGTGAACGTCGTGACTGTCGTGAACCTGGAAGACCGCGCCCGGAACCCTCACACCGGGGATCTCTTGCACGGTGGGCGAACGAGTGTCGCCGCACGCGACAATGAAGAGCGTCGCGAAGACGAGCACACAACGAAGGTGAGAGAGGGGCATCGACAAAACTCTGTTGCTGAGGTTGCAACAGACCCTTCGGACGGCACACGAGGACACTTGAGCACCCAGTACGGATCAGTCGCTCGAGCAGTGGCTCGAGCAGAGGCACTCGACCAGTTGTGTTCGAGTGCTCGCCCAGTGGCGCTAAATCAGTGGCGCTAAATCAGTTCGACGGGCACGCAGGGTGACGAAGCCGCGCCGACGATCCGGACTGGTGCTTCGATGATGTCCGTGAATCCGCCGCCCGCACTACGATCCAGATCGTATCGAATCACGCGGCTGACACGCGCTCTCGAAGGCGCTATGCACGACTCGCAACGAGGGACACACGCCATCATGTCGTCGCTCAGACCGCCGCCGCACGCATCCGAAAACACCGGCGTGGTGAGCACACAGTCCAGGTGTTCGCTGCATGTCTCGTCGCGTCGGCATTCATCCACCGCGGCGCCGCATTCGGTCTCCAAACACTCTAAACATCCCGCTGGTAGCGCTTCGATGAAGATGTAGATGTCACCTCCGAAGAATGCGGCCGCCGAGGCGTTGGTTTTCCGCACTCCGCTCAACGGAATGGTGTCGAGCAAAGCGCCGGTCTCTCGGTCGTATTCGACGAGCTTCACGGGAAGGTCACCGGCGAACCCGAAGAGTCGCCCATCACCTGTACCGGTCAGCTCGCCACCATCGAAATCGGTGGAGGCGAGATCCGTGATGTCACCGGTCTCGCGGTCGATGACGCCGAGGCGGCCCAAGCCAGGACCTTCGTCGAAACCCCCATCGCCGGAGTAGGTCATCACGTAGAGATCGGAGCAGAAATCCGTCGCCGAATTCGAGGCGAACGACATGCCGAAGAGTCCGAAGTCGGGGTTGGTGCGAACGTATGGAGATTCGACGCAAGGTCCTGGGTCCAAGAGGTCGAGAACCAGGACGCCCATCGAACCGAGATCGTTGATCCAAGCGCGTCCCGCGGTGTCGACGGCCATCGAGAAGGGCTGCGTGCCGAGACACACGGGCCCGACCACGAACTCGAATGCGTCCGTGCGCGGATCGTATGTCCAAATCTCACCCTCGTCGGAGATCAGGTAGATGAAATCTTGGTGTGGGCCCGGCTCACAGAAACACCTCTCGCCGGCGTCTCCAACAGCGTCTCCAACATCGGCAGAGTCAGCGGAGATCGTGTCCCTGACCATGGTGTCGGTGGACGCATCCGCCGGCGTCCGGCTGTCGCCACACGCCAACAAGAGGATCGCTGAGCACACTGCAGCCCGCACTCCATCATCATAACGGACAAATCGGAGGAACCCAGACGATCTCCAGAACTCGCTCGTTTAGTCGGTCAAGTCGTACTCGGCGGCCGAGAGCTCGCGAGACTCGCTGTCGTAGACCACGCAGCGATAGCGCCCCGCCGAAGCTCCAGTGCCTGTGCGCGCCACGGTGCGGTACCGCGGTCGCGCAGGGATCTCGAGCACGACACCGCGACTGCTCGCCGGCCCACCGACCTTTTCCCACGCGACTCGGATCGTGGTTGCGGTGCGCGAGGGGTTGTTGACGCGGACAGTGCAGTAGACCCGACCATCCCGGCGAGAGAACGTCGTGGCAGGATCGACCGGCTGTCCGTTCTCGAGCGCTTTCGAAAGCACCATCTCACTCACTTCTAGACCGGTCGGGCTTTCGCTCGGGCTTTCGTCCGGGCTTTCGGTCGGGCTTTCGTCCTCCTGCGCGGTCGCTGCATGCGTCAGCCAACCCAACGTACCCATGATGATCAGCAATGCCCCAAAACGTGTCGCATTCATCTCGCCCCCATTTCCCACCAGCCTCTCGCGACTTGCGTCTTTATTGAACCGGCTCATGCGGGCTGGGAAATGCCGCCGATTCGCAGGGATCAAACCCCGAGATGTCGGGTAGGTTATGGACCGAGGAGGGCCCCATATGGCACGTCAGGTCATCGTCGCGTTCGAAGGCGCCACAAGTACGTTCGACATCTCGAAAGTGGATCGCAGCAAACTCTACGGGCGACGCATGCGTGTCCCGCTGGATGAACATGGCGAGAAATGCGCGCGGGCGTCGCTGACCGAAGACGGGTCGGTGATGGTCAAGAGCGGGATGACCGCGCAGGGCTGGTTCGACGAAGGGGGGACGTGGTTCCCCAACAAGGAACTCGTCGGCATCAACCCCGATGGAGATTTGGCGACCCCCGAGCCCTCGACGCTCGGAGAAGAACAAGAGCTGATCGGACCCGTGGACCCGAGTGAGGTGCTCGACCTTCGGCTTCAGTCGGTCTACTGGCTGAATCCCGAAGATTTGGATCCGGCTCTCGAAGACTACCTGCAGGCCGGCGACGTCTTCCGGTTCAAGTTCAACTATCGAGCCGACTTTCGCTCCGAGACTGCGTTTCTCATCGCCAACCCGGAAGGTGAGTGTTTCGCGCTCATCGGGCGCCTGACCAAACCACTTTGGCGCGACGCAGAAGAGATGCTTCCCACCTTCACCGAAGACGCCACCGACGACGACGACGGCGAACTCGACTTCGAGATGTTCTGAGGACAAGACGATGGCTGCACCCCAAAGAAAGCTTCACCTCACCAATAGCAAAGGCCGAAACGCGACCGTCGTGTTCGGTTCACTCAAAGCGGGCCCCGGTCCGAAACTCGGCGTTCCAGGAAAGGAAATGGGCTTCAAGCGCTACCTCGCTGCGACGATGGAGGGGCTGCATGCGGCTCTGCAGGAAGAACACGGAGAGGAGTATGGCGAAGCCTTGATCGATGGGGATCCGGAAGCGGATTTCGAACAGATCGGGCGGCGGCTTTCCGAGATGACGATGGTGTATCTCAGCTCCAAGGGTGATGTGATGCACGCGCCTCCGAAGATGATGGAGGTCATCGTTGGTGCGGACGGTGAAGAAAAGGAGCGCAAGGACTGGGAGGACAAGCACGCCAACGTCAACGACGAGCTGCCTGTGCGTTGGACAGGTCGAAAGCTCAACAAGGCCGACGCGATCCGTCGCTTTGTCTTCGCGCGGACGATCCAAATCAGTCACTTCGACGGCCTCACCTACGACTACCTGTTCGGAATCGCCAAGGAGCTCGCCGACGAAGAGGTGATGGTCTTGATGGGCGGCGGCGAAAAAGGAAAGGACCCCTTGGTGTTTCAAACGAACGGCACGCCCTATCGTGCATTCATCGAGGGCCGAATCGACGGCGAGCGATACCAGCTGTTGCTCCATCTCTCGAACATGGAACTCAAGCTCCCCGGAGGTGAGGAATGAGCCTCTTCGATCTCTCCCAGGCAAAGCCGCTCGGTGATGGGCAGCTCGCGCCGGCGGGCAGCATCGCCGACAAGGACCTGGCCAAGTTGGTCAGCGGATACAAGCGCACGATCGCACGCCGGTACCGTGCGATCACGCCCGAGGAAATGGACATGCTGCCCAAGGGCGGTTTGTGGGTCTCACCCAAGATCGACGGGCAAGTGTGGTTTCTCGTGGTCGAAGGTGACGAGTACGGACTGGTGGCGCCGAACGGGAAAGTGGTCACGGGCGACGTGCCGGTGCTCGACGAAGTGAAGAAACATCTGCTTGCGCGAGCGCGGGGTCGCCTGGTCTTGGCGGGTGAGTTCTTTGCGATTCGAAAAGGCGGTCGCCCGCGTTGTGGCGACCTGGCCCAGGCCATCAGCGGTGGCGCGGATGCTGAAGTCAGTCGTTTGGGCTTCCACGTGTACGACCTTTTGATCGGGGGTGACGACGAGAACCCTGGCCCGATGCCGAAGTATGGCGATCGACTCGCGGCCATGCAGCGCCTTTGCAAGGGAGGCAAGCGCCTGCAGTGCATCAAGACCGTCGAGTGTGAGGGTGCCGACCGTGCGCGTGAGCTCTTTGCCGAGTGGGTTGAAGGGGGAAAGGGCGAGGGCCTGGTCGCGCGCAGCAAGGAGATGGGGCGCACCTACAAGATCAAGCCGGTGTTTACGATCGACGCCGCGGTCGTTGCGTTCACCGAACGCGCCGACGAGAAGGACCAGGTGCGATCGATGCTGCTGGCCGTGATGAAAGAGAACGGCCAGTTCCAGAACATCGGCAGCTGCGGCAACATGGGCACCGGCGAGTTTCGAAACCAGGTGCACGAGGAGCTCGCGCCGCACGCCATCCCATCGACGTACTCGTATGCGTCGAGTTCCGGTGCACTCTTCAAGTTCGTCAAACCCCGCATGGTCGTCGAGGTGAAGGTTACCGACATTCAGACCGAGGACAGCACGGGCAAAGCGATCAAACGCATGGTGCTGGAGCTCGTCGACGACAAATGGGTTTCGGTGGCCCCGATGACGGGCGTCAGCATTCTCCATCCGGTGCTGGAGCGGATCCGTGACGACAAAGAGGTCAACACGGTCGACGTCCGTGCACAGCAGATCTTGGAGCGAGTGCACATCAGCGACTTGGACCTGAAGGCCGAAAAGGTCGAGCGCCCCAAAAGCGAGCTGCTGCGTCGCGAGGTCTACACCAAGGTCACCAAAGGCAAGACGGCCGTCCGCAAGTTGATCGTCTGGAAAACCAACAAGGAGAAGGATCCGGACTGGCCGGCCTACGTGGTTCACTGGACCGACTACAGCGCAGGTCGCAAAGACCCGATCAAACGGGAAGTTCGTCTCGCTCCAAACGCGGAGGCCGCCGATGCGATCGCCGAGGGCATGCTCGGCGCCGGCATCAAGCGAGGCTGGAAGGAAGCGTAGCGTTTAGCCGTGCGGACGTGGCGTTCAGCCCTGTGCGGACACTCTAAACTCGTAGAGTTCCTTCTTGGAGTTCCGTTTTCGGAGCACCTCCACCTCGGGGCGGCGAAACCCGGCTTTCTTCATCAGCTCGCAGTAGAGCAACTCGACCGGAACCAGCTCGCCGTAGAAGCTCGAGTTGCCCACGATGTAGTGGATCGTCCCTCCGCTGCGAACCTTCGGTCGAAGGGCGTGCAGATGAAGATGCATGTCTTCGAAGTACCGGTCTAAATACGTCGCCAGCACCGGGCCGTTCTTGGCGCTCGCAGCACGAACTTTGGGGAGTAGCGCCGCCAGTGCTTTGGGCGCGCGGCCGACCGAGCGCTTCCAGTCCTTCAGCCGACTCGTCGCGATGCCCCACGTCCCGCCGATCGCCTCCCAGTCCAGCTCACCCGCGTCACGTGCGCGGAGCAGGTAACCCGTCCAGTACATGTACGGACGAAGTTCGCGCACGTATGACATTCGGTTGGGGTAGGGCGGCGAGGTGATGACCACATCGTACGCGTCGCCCGCAGGCTTCAACACGCGCGCATCACCGGAGAAGATGCGTGCCCGGCCCTCGGGCTTGTGTGCGGCGCCACGACACACGTGACGAACGTGTTCTTCGAAACGTGCCGCAACCGCCCGTTTTGCGTTCTTCGGCGTCACTGGCTTTTTGAACGACATGGATACGTGGTTGAACGCAGCACCGGAGTGCTCGATGAGCGTGCGGCAAAAAGCCACCGTCAGCAGGTCGCGTACCGGTCCTGTCGACTCGTCTCGAATCCCTGCCGCCAGGCGGCGGAGCTGGCGCAAGACCGCGCTCGACCACCAGCGTTCGATGTTGTGGATGGGGGGAGCACAGACCGAACGGGTACCTCGGAGCGCGCGTTGGCACGCCTCTTCGGCGCGAACCAACGTTCGAGGCGCGTAGCGATGCAGCTTGGCGTTTCCGAACCAGACGAGAAAGGGGTTGAGTTCCACCCCGTCGGCGCAGAGCCCACGCTGCGCTGCCGAAAGCGCGGTCGTTCCCGAACCCGAAAACGGATCCAACACGACGCCATCGGGCGGGACGTCATCGAGCAGATCTTCCACGACCTTGCGCGAATAGGCTGGCGTCAACCGAAGCCAGTCGTGGCGATGAAGATCACGATTCCCTGCGAAGGTCAGCTCCGGCCGACTCTTCTCGTGCGAACTTTTCTGCGGTGCCGTGTCGCCTTTCACCGCGGTGACACTTCCCGGAACGCAGCCACACCCGCATCGATTTCGTCGTCGCTGACATAGGGCGCGGGGCCGAAGCGCAGGCGATCCGTCCGCGCATCGACGAAGATCCCCCGCTCTCGAAGCTGCGCAACGACGTTGGAGGCGCGATCGATCCGCACTGTCACGAAGCCGCCGCGTTGTGTGTTCGTGCGTGGGGTGAGCACTTCATACCCGTCGAGCGCTTCGAGTATGCGACCGGTCTGGTGTAGCGAGAGAGACCGGAGGCGTTGCATGGTGAGATCTCGTTCTTCGAAGAAGCGGATCACGGCACGCGCGCGGTAGTGGCTGCAAGGATCGTAGGTTGCGCCTGCGAAGCGATCCGCCTGCGTCGATCCGTAACGCACGGTGGACTGGTCTTCGCCGAGCCCAGCGAAGTCGGAAAACCACCCCGTGTACACCGGTCGCAGCGTGCAATCGGCAGGTACGCGCATGAACCCGCAACCCTCGCCCCACTGGGCGTATTTGTATCCACCACCCACAACGAACGCCTGTGGGTCTCGGATGGTCCAGGGCACGATTCCGTAGTGGTGATACGCGTCCAACACGACGGTGATGCCTCGTGCGTGCGCAGCTGCACACGCATGGTCGAGGTTCGGCACCACCGTCGAGGTCTCGAAGAGCACGGTCGACGACATGAGCGCAAGCGTGTCGTCGCGAAGTGCGTTCGCGAGCCGCTCCGCGAGCGAGTCGATGGGCTGCGCCTCGACCCAGGTGACTTCGAGTCCTTGTTCACTCAAGCGCATGAGCTGCCGCCTGAGCGCGTGGAACTCCCCCGTCGTCGTTACGATGTGTTTGCCACGACTCCAATCCAAAGAAGAGAGAAGTCGCGTGAGCAACGTATGCGTGTTGGGCGCGAGCGCGACGTTCTCGGGTGCGCCTCCGAGTTGCGTAGCCACGGCCGTCTGGACTGCGCTCGCCGCATTGGCCGCAAGCTGCCATTTGTCGTCGACATGCGCTGCGGCATCGTCGAACGCTTCGGTCAGCCCCTCACGCGCAACGTCGGGCCACCCCTGATGGGAGTGCCCAGTCAGCAGCACGCGGCCCGGGCGAACGAACGCCTCGTAGTACTCACGAAGCGTCGATGGATCGATTCCCGACATGGCGCGGAAGATAGCAGTACACTCCCGGCCGGAGGTTTGGAGATATGTACGACGCGCAGGACGAAAACGGCGATCCCGGCATCTTCATGCTCGATCCCGCCTGACCTAGTCGTTTCATGATGAAGCCGCGCGCCGAACTTGGGGACCGCTCGCTTTTCCCCACCCTCTGGGCGCGCAGCTACCTCAATCACGCCGCCATATCGCCTCTCTCGAGAGTGGCTGTCGAACGTGGGCACTCGGTTCTGAGCGACTACGCATCGCTTGGACTCGACGCGTTCCTGAAGCGACTTCCGGAACGGGACCGCCTCAAGGCCACGTTGGGGAAGCTCATTGGGGCGGATGCCGAAGAGCTCGGCTTCACCCAAAACACCACCGCCGGAGTGACCGCGATCGCCCAAATGATTCCGTGGAAGAAGGGGGATCGGGTCGTGGTCTTCGAGGGCGAGTTCCCCTCGAACGTGACGCCTTGGCAATGTGCTGCGCGCACCTTCGGACTCGAGCTCGTCTGGGTGCCCATCGCGCCATTTGCGCGTGACCACGACGAGGGCCTCGGCGCCTTGAAGCAGGTTCTCCACCAAGGCTCTCGTCTCGTCTCGGTGAGCGCGGTGCAGTTTCAGACGGGGCTTCGAATGCCGATCGAGGCGATCGGAACCCTGTGCCACGCACATGGCGTCGAGGTCTTCGTGGACGCGATTCAGGGGTTGGGCGCGGTACCCCTCAGTGTCGCGTGTGTGGACTATCTCAGCTGCGGTGGACAGAAGTGGTTGATGGGCCCCGAAGGCACCGGTTTCGTGTACGTCGACCGGCAACGCGCGGCGGCGCTCGAACCGCGGATCGGCGGATGGTTGGGCCACGAAGATGCGCTCGACTTTCTCTTTCTCGGTCCGGGACATCTTCGATACGACCGTCCACTCCGGCGCGAAGCCAGTGTCGTGGAGCAGGGCGCCCAGAGCAGCGTTGGGTTGGCGACGTTGGAAGGCGCGGTGGATCTGATTTCGGAGATCGGAGTGGCTGCGATCCACGCGCATCTGCAGAGTTTTCACGACCTGCTGGAGCCAGAGCTTCGTGCACGGGGCTTCACAAGCACTCGAACGACCTTTGTGGGCGGCCGCAGTGGCACGCTCAGCGTGCTGCCGACGCAGCGCACCGCGTTTCCGAACCACACCGTTTCCGATTGGGCCAAACACCTCGGTGCGCGAGGAATCGCCGTCACCACCCCCGACGGTCACCTGCGTTTTGCGCCCCACTGGCCCAACGCACTGGACGAAGTGCAGATGATCACCGCGGCGCTGGACGCCCGCTAGGCCGCCGAGCCCAGCCCCGTGACCACCGACGACGTCAGGATATCACGACCACCGACGATGTCAAGATATCACGACTGCACTCATTTCGACAGCCGATCCGCTCGATGTGTCAAGATATAACGACTGCACTGATTTAGACGCCTGAGCCCCGCGCTCGCCGAGGAGGGTGCCAGCCGAGGAGTGCGTCGAAGCGACTCGCGACTCGCGACTCAAACGCCGACCCGCGCCAGCACCGGGTGCAGCCCTTCGCTCAACGCTGCGTGCTCAGACTTCTCGATGGCCTTGCGCTCGAAGCCTTCGGTCATTTCCTTCAGCACGAGGTGCACGTGCGCGCCAAGCATGCTGGGCAGGGCCAGGTCGAGCTCATAGATGTCACCCACGACCAGCGTCTTGTCGGGCGTGGCGTTTAGCTCGTTCCACAATGACCGGAGCTGCTCGTAGTAGTCGCCCCGGCGGAGCAAGATCGGTCGTCGAAGCCCTTCGACGTTCATCACGGCGGGTACGGCGTCGAAGCGCGCATCGGGCGTCTCGAGTTCGCGGACGACGTACTTCTTCGCGTTACCACACACCCGTAAGGATTCGATACCCTTGGGTGCAAGCATTTCGATCTTGGCTTCGACCGCTTCGGTGGCGGAGTTGGTGACGACCACCGTCGGGATCCCACTGGCGATGAGGGCCTCCACGACTTCCTTGGCGTCGTGGCGAAACACGGTACCCGCCTTCGGGTAGTTCCGATGGTAGAGCCCTTGAAGCACCTTTTGGCGTTCGGCGTTGTCCGAGTAGAGCCCGCGCTCGTCGAAGATCATGTTGATGACGACGGTGGCGCGAAGGTAGGGGTCAGCGTTGCCGGGCGCGACGACGTGTCCTTCGTAGCTCCACCCAAAGTGCGCCGGATCCCGCGCAATCGTGGAAAGAGCGCGATCCCAGGCGTCCGCGAAGTCGTCCAGGCCGAGCCATTCCATCGCGTCGGCGCGGTACGCGGCGAAGAACGGTCCGGCCTCCCGTTCCACATCGGTGAACGTGCCGTCGAAGTCGAGGATGACGAGGTCGTATCGCACTGCGCCCGCGGACGTACCCCGATTCGGGGGGCTGCTCAACCCCATTGCGACGCGCACCGAAGACCCTCTGGATCTCCCATTGATTTGGGGCCCTGCTCACCCCATATCTGCCGGGTGAACGAGGAAGCCAACGCGCCGAACGACCGAGGATTTTTCATCTTCAACGCGCTGGTCTCCGTCGCTGCCCTCGGGCTGCTGTCGTGGCTTCTGCTCTTTCGCGGTGCGACGGAAAGCGGTTTCGACCTGAGCTTCATGCCAGCGGTGAACGCCGGTTTCAATGGGATGGCCGCAGTCTGTTTGCTGGCGGGATGGGTGGCGATTCGCGCTGGGCGCCGAGCGGTACACCAACGCTTGATGGTGGCCGCGTTCGCGTCATCGGCTCTCTTTTTCGTCGGCTACCTCGCCTACCACTACGCGCACGGCGATACACGATACGAAGGCCCGATGCGTGGCCTCTACTTGGTCATCCTGATCACGCACGTGTTGCTTTCCGTGCCAGTCGTGCCGATGGCGCTCAGCGCGTTCTACTTTGCGTGGAAGCAGCGTTTCGAGACACATCGAAAGATCACGCGCATTCTGGCGCCGATCTGGCTCTACGTTTCGGTGACGGGAGTGGTTGTCTTTTTCTTCCTGCACGCCTGAGCCCAAAGTGGGAGACTGGCCAGATGGAACCTCGGTTGGCCCGTTGCATTCTGCTCGCGGACGTTCTCGCCTCCGATGGGATCATGGCGATGGAAGAGAAGGTCTTTCTCGCGCGTGCGATGGAGGCCTCGCGCCTCGATGATGCACAAAAGGCGTTGGTGCACGGGCTCACGCATACCGAAGAGGCGCTCGATGTCTTGCGGGCGCTTCCCGAAGGACAGCGAAGAGCGATCGGCGAGCAGCTCGTGGAAGCGACCTTGGTCGACGGAAAGTTGAGCCCGCACGAGATGACCGCGGTAAAACGGTTGTTCACCGCGCTCGGGCTCGATTGACTCTCCCGAGAGGGGGCTTGCCGGGTTCAACTGGAGCGGTGGAGCGTGCTGGTGCACGAGAGGTGGTCGCCCCAGCCGAAACCTCGGACACGCTCCAATCCAGGCCTCTCTAATCCAGGCCTGTCGCTTAACTTGACACACATATGCCATAATCCAGGCCTGTCGTTTAACTTGACAACACGCCCTCTAATTAGCACCTGTCGCTTAACTT
>JAVJHY011491373.1:0-13128 GCA_035593235.1 Phascolosoma agassizii | reverse complement strand
ACTCTCGGACAGCTTGCGGATCTCATCCGCAACGACAGAGAAGCCACGGCCGGCCTCACCGGCGCGCGCGGCCTCGATGGAGGCGTTCAATGAGAGGAGGTTCGTCCGATGAGCGACCGAGGTAATGATTTCGGTGATCTGATGTACGTGACGAGTCTTGGCCTCGAGTTGAAAGACCTTGTCACTCGTGCCCTCGACGCGTTCGAAAACGGCTTTCATCTTTTCGATGGCAAGCCTCGCGACATCGACACCCGTCCCGGCTTTCTGATTCGCCTCGGCCGCAAAGCCAAAGGCCTCGCGAGCGCGGCCGGCATTGAGGTCGATCTCGCTCGAGACTTCGGTCATGCGCTGGGAAGCCTGATCGAGAAGGTCTTGTTGTTGATCGACACCCGACGCCACCTGCGCAACTGTCTCCGAAATGCCGTCGCTGCTCCGGCGTAAACTATCTAGTGCACCTTCGAGCCCACTCGACGATGTCGACACGCTCCGGGCGGTCTCCTGTACGCGAGCCACGACCGAGCGAAGACGCTCGAACATGCCGGCCAGACTCTCGGCAAGTTCATCCATCTCATCCGGCAGCGTCGATTCGATCCGAGATCCGAGTCCGACGCTGAGGTCCCCTTCGCGAATGCGGTCCGTTGCGCTGCGAAGTTCATCGAATTTTGCGCCGAGCATTCGGGACAGGAAGAAGCCAAGACCGCCACCGACGCCCAGGGCGACGAAAAGGGCTCCCCAGCTCGAGAACTCGATGCCCCGGCTGCGAGCGAGTTCCGGGAGCGCCGAGGTCGCTCCCGCGACGACCAGCGAACAGATGACGAATTTGACCGTTAGAGAAAGTCTCACGGTCAACCTATCGGCCTGCTCTGGGCCCGGCTTGACGACACTTAGGCCTACTAGGGCGTACTCAGGCGGACTTAGAAATACTTAGGCCGATCCAGCCGTTTTCTCAGAGACACGGCCCAGAGCGCAGTCGACCGGCCTAGAAATGATGTCCGGCGCGCGCATCGCGGGGCAGGCCATGCAGCCCAGGACGCGAGACAACCCGCCCGATTCGTGTGATCGCGACGCCCGACGCTCGCTGCAGCTTTTCGGTGTCTCCGGCACGAGGACCCGGCCTGCGAGCAAAGAGCAGCTCATAGTCCTCACCCCCATCGAGCATCAGTCGCTTCGCATCTAGATCGAGCCTCTCGCAGGCTCGCGCAAAGCCCCGAGGCGCCGGCAGCGCCTCGATGTCGATGTTGATCGCCGGTCAACGACCCGATCCACTGGTACCGCGGGTCTTCGACTAGGGCTCGAAGTGCATCGGACTTTTCGAAGAAGTTCAACACGCGAACCGCCAGCTTTGAGCCGTCGGCAGTCTCGGCCCACCAGGAGTCACCGTCCTCGGGTGTGGCTCGATCAATCCATCGGTCGATGTCTCTGCCCACCGCGTCCATTTCTGATTCCTCGAACACGCCGCGGATGTGGAGGAAGCCGGCCTGTCGCAGGAAGTGCGCGATCTCCTCGTGGTCGTCGTCGAGTGTGAAGCTCCGATCGAGATCGAGTTCGCTGCCGTCGCGGTCGCGAAACGTGACGTCGCCGCTTTCGTGCATCTTCCGGCCGTCGAGCAGCGCCCGGAGCGCGGGCTCCCAGCCGATCCAGTCGTCGATGTTGCCCTCGGTGAGCTTCACCCGAGACGTCATCGCCAGGCCCATGGTCGACTGCGCATCTTGCACGAGATCGGACAACGCGTCCGCCGCGAGATGGGCCACCACACCCGCATGCTCCACGCCGGATTCCATCACGAGCGTTCCGCTGCTTTCGCGAAGGGTCACCGCGTTGCCCTCGACATCGAAGCCGAGGCCGGGCAGCCCCTTGTACCCCACGCCCCGCGCTGCGAGATCACCGTGGGAAGCGAGGGCTGCGGGAAGTTGCGCGTCGAAGACCTCTGTGGCCTCCATCGCGCGGATGTCCTTGAGGTATCGGGTGCGTTGATCGATCGACATAGGTTCTCCCGAGAATGAGCAATCCAAGATACTCCCTCTCACGGGGATCCGCGGACTTGCGACAGGATCCGAGCGCCTGCCTGGAAGTGGACGGCCCGAAGCGCCTGGGTTAGAAGGGCTTGGCGACCCTCGAAGGGGGGCCGGTGGTGGCGGCGACCGCCTGGCGCGAGCACCTCTCAGCTGGCCTCGATCAGCTCGACCCCCCCCCATGGATCTGGAACATCTCGGATGCTCGCCGCCAGACGGTTGGGCGTTTTCGAAAGGACCCGAAATGAATGACCCGATGACGCGGATGAAACCCTTCGTGCTCGCGACGGACCTTGGTTTCCTGCTCTACTGGTCTGTCTCCTTGCTCATGCTGCTGGGCATCGAGGTGGTTCCGGCGTCCTGGCTCTTCAAGGATTACGACGACCCCATCATTTACGCGTGGAACTGGTCTTTCTTTCCCCTGGATATGGTTCTGTCGACCTGCGGGCTTCTCGCCGTGCAACGACACCGCCGCGGCGATCCCTCCTGGCGTGGGCTGGCCGCCTTCTCCTTGGCATTGACCTTCTGCGCGGGTTTCATGGCCATCTGTTTCTGGGCGATTCGCCTCGATTTTGATCCCAGCTGGTGGGGCGCCAACTTGTTCCTGACGATCTGGCCCTGTTTCTTCCTGCCCGCGTTGAGCCGGGCTCCGAGCGAGGGCTGAGAACGCTCTTCGCCAGGCTTCGCAGAGGGCTTGGTGGAATCGTTTCTTGAGGAGCCGCGATCCCTCAACCCGATGTACCGTTGGCGCCGCGCGCGAGGAGGCGAGGAACATGAAACCGGTCTGTTTGGTCATCGGTGCTGGAGCCGGAATCGGCGGCAACGTCGGAAAGCGGTTTGCTTTGGGCGGGTATCACTCGGTCCTCTGCAGGCGTAGCGATGCGGACGGGCTGAAAGCGCTCGTCGAGGGCATCGAAGCGGAGGGCGGCTCGGCGTCTGGTTTCCTTCTGAACGCAATCGAGCCCGGCAGTCTCGAGGAGAGAATCCGGGCGGTGGAGGCAGACCTCGGTCCGATCGAAGTGGTGGTCTTCAACCTGGGCGCTCAGATCGGCGACCGGCCCTTGAAAGACACGAGCTACAAGGCTTTCGAGATGGGCTGGCAGCTCGCGACCTTCGCCCTGTTCCGCGTGGCCTCGGAACTCTTCCCACGGATGGAAGAGCGCGGAAAGGGGACGCTGCTCGTCACGTCGGCCACGGCCGCAGTTCGGGGGAACGCGGGCCAGCATTCCCATGCGGCTGCCATGGGCGGGAGGCGGATGCTGTGTCAGACGCTCAACGCCGAGTTTGCGCCCAAGGGGATTCACGTCGCGCACATCCTCATCGATGGTGCCGTGGATGCTCCCGACACCCTCGGCAAGATGCTCGGGCCCGAAGGGTTCCAGAAGCTGAGAGAGGCTCGCGGCCAAGAGCACGATGGTCTGATCGTGCCGGAGAAGCTCGCCGAGACCTACTTCCACCTGGCGAACCAACACCGGTCCGCGTGGAGTCACGAGGTCGATGTCCGGGCCTTCTCCGATCGTCCCTGGTGGAATCACTGAGGGGTTGAGTTCCGGAGGTTGCGCACGCCTCAACGCGCTACGCCGAGGGTGAAGAAGGAGCGGCGGAGTTAGGTGAGAACCTCGCGCTGCGGGCTAGCCTCCGACGAACGCGATTCCGTCCCGCATGAGCTTGGGCCAACGCCGGCGGTCGGCATCGGCCACGAGCACCCATTCTTTGAAGATGCGTCCGGCGGGTGCAAAGGGCGCACCATGCCCGGCTGCGATGAGTGCGGCGACGCGATCCTTGGGCAGCTTCACGACCGCGCCGCCCTGCCTCTTGTCGTAGAGCGCAAGAAACTCCTTGCCCACACGCAAGCAACGACTGCTCATGATCGTGCCCAACTCGACGCGTTCGTCCTCTTTCTGGAGTTGGCTGGCCAGCTGCCAGAAACGTTCTTCGCCAGTCATGGAGAGACCCCATCTTTGGGCCGAAGGCCACAAGGGCTTCGAGATTCTTAGGAGATGATCTATGAAGTCTCTCGCGATGGGCACATCGGGTCTAGAGGAAAGTGCTCGGTTGCTGCCATACCCCCGGCACCAGTCCCTGGGCTGGATTTATCTCATCAGGTCTCACTTATTCTCGCTTCGCGACCCCTCGGCGGCGCGGAGCACCCGGATGAAGTTCCCGCCCCAGATCTTCGCAATTTCTTCTTCGCCGTAGCCGCGCTCAAGCAGCCCCAAAGTCACGTTCAAGGCTTCGCTCGCGTCCTGATAGCCTTCGACGCCGCTACCGTGGTTGAAGTCCGTACCGATGCCCACGTGATCCACGCCGATGCGTTGGACGATGTAGTCCAGGTGATCGAGCATCGCGCCGACGCTCCCCGGGCCCAGGAGGTCGCTGATCGAGGTGACGAAGGCCTGCCGGGCTGCCTCGTCGCTGATTTCCCAGTACAGCTCAAAGGGATAGTAATAGTCTTCCTGGACACCCGCGGCCCTGCGGGCTTCTCGAATCTTCGTGTCGAGGGCGTCATCGGTGGAGTCGAATAGATAGCCGCGGAACGGGGCAACATGGATGACCCCGCCGGTCTCACCGATCCGGTCAATTTCTTCATCGCTGAGGTTTCGGCTGACATCGGAAAGGCTGCGGGCGTTGGAGTGGCTTGCGATCACGGGCGTCGTGGAAAGTTCGATCACCTGCAGCGTCGCTGGTTTGGAGAGCTGGGATACATCCATGACTCCGCCGAGGGCATTGACGCGTGGGACGGCAGCTCTGCCCAAGGCCGAGAGTCCCCCGTGCTCCGCTTCGGGCTCGTGAGTTCCGGTGGCCCCATCGAAAAGCGGCCGTGACGAGTCGGCAAAATCGTTGTGGCCCATGTGGGTGAGGGCAAAGACCCGAACCCCTGCTGCGTAGAGCCCGTCGAGCGCGGACACATCTGAGCCGAGGATCCGCGCGTTCTGGAAGCCGAGCATCAGGGCTGACTTGCCGAGTCGATGCGCCTCCCTCAGCTCCTCGGCGGTTCGCGCGACGACAAGCTCGTTCTCGGGGTCCTTGGCGAGGGTGTAGACCGCTGCGATCTTCGCATCCGCTGTGGCCCGCGCCTTCGCATGGCCCTCCGCATTTCGGGGTCCGGGCCCAACCGCCGCGGCCATGACAACCGCGTCGACTCCACCAGCACGAAGCTTGGCCGGTGCGACTCGCGAAAGGCCGTCGGCGCCGACGTAGGGAGACGGGTTGTCTGGAAACTCGATGTCCGCATGGGCGTCGAGAACCAGGGCGCGCTCGTGAATGGCGCGCGCGAGCTCGAGATGCGCGTCGGGCTGGAGATCATCTTTCGCGTTACCCGGTGGGCCGGTTGTGTGGCAGGCCGCCAGAGCAAGGACACCGAACGTCAAAACCCACGTACTTCTCATCTCTTCATCGTCTCCCGTAGACTGAGCTCTCGATCGCCGCAGGCCTCCGCAGCTCACTCGGCGCGAGCTCCGAGGCAGGGGCGTCTGCGAGAAGAGAATAGGGGGGATGAGAAGGACAGCCGTGTGGCAGTCGCGCCCCAGCGGTTTCGTGGGGAACATCTTTCCGGAACCTCCGTGACTCAGTGCGCGGCGATCTCTGGCCGATGACGATGGGGCCGCCCAATGCTGCGCGTTCGCGACGATCGCCGGCCCGCTCCGCGGACCACCGCGATCTTGCCGTCCAGGCCCTTCTTATTCGTCTGGCTCGACTTCTGTTCCTTTCGGGTTGCATCTCGTGTTAACCGACTGTATAACTCGGTAGGGCAGCGGATCAACGGACGCAAGGAGCCCCCTAGTGACGCGAGCCGAAAGCGCCGCGCGGCCGAGTCCCTGTTTCTAAGGCACCCTCATCAGGAGATTTCATGAAACTCGTCACATTCACTCACGCTGGCAGCACAAGGATCGGCGTCGTCGATGGCGAGGGGCTTGTCGACCTCTCCGCAGCCGCGCCTACGCTGCCCCGGACCATGCTGGCCTTTCTGGAGGCAGGCCCGGAGGCGATGCAGGCCGCCAGTGCGGCGCTCGGCGGAGCAAGTCGAATCCCGGTGGCCGAGGTCCAGCTCGAGGCGCCGATCGCTCGTCCGCCGAAGTTCCTCGCCGTCGGACTGAACTACGCCGATCACGTTGCGGAATCCGGTCTCGAAACGCCCGAGCACCCGATGATCTTCAACAAGCAGTCGACCTGTGTCACCGGACCCACAGACCCGGTGCATGTCCCCAAGGCCTCCCATGTGCTCGACTACGAGGGCGAACTTGGTTTCGTGATCGGGCGACCCGCCCGACACGTTTCGTGGGACGACGCGGCCGACTACATCGCGGGCTACACCGTCGTGAACGACGCCACGGTTCGCGACTGGCAGTTTCGGACACCGACCTGGACTCTCGGCAAGTCCTTCGACACCCATGGCCCCATCGGTCCCTGGATCATCACCCGTGACGAAATGCCCGATCCCCATCAGCTCGCGCTGCGTACCTATGTCAACAAAGAGCTCCGCCAAGAGTCCAACACGAAGCACCTGATCTTCAACTGCTTCCACCTCGTGGAGTACTTGTCGACAGCCTTTACCCTCGAGCCTGGAGACATCATCGCCACAGGAACGCCGAGCGGTATTGGCATCGTTCACAAGCCCCCGCAGATCTTGAAGGCCGGCGACGTGGTCCGGGTCGAGATCGACGGCATCGGCCAGATCGAGAATCCCATCATCGACGAGCCCGGCGATACGGCCCGATGAGTGTCGTCGTCTCCCTCCCGAACCTCGGAGCCATCCAATGATCAAAGTTCAGGATCTTGCCTACGTCCGACTTGGCGCGCCCGATCTCGAGGCCATGCAGAAGTTCGCGGCTGTCTTCGGTCTCGTTCGGACCGCCAGCGAACCAGACACCCTCTATCACCGCGGAACCGGACCTTCTCCCTATTGTCACGTGACCGAGCGGGGAGCCCCGGGCTTCCGGGCGCTCGGCTTCGAAGCCGCCTCGTGCGAAGATCTGGCCACGGCCGCTCGCCTCGAGGGTGCTTCACCGATCGAAAAGATGGAAGGGCCGGGAGGGGGGCAGCGAGTGCGCCTGGCTGACCCCGACGGCAACGCGATCGAACTGGTCCACGGTCGCGAGAGCCTGCCCGTTTTGAAGGTTCCCACCTCAAACGGCGTCAATCGGGGTAGCGAACAGCGTCGTTTAGGAGCAGTCCATCGTCCGCCTCTGGGTCCCTCCAGTGTGAAACGCCTTGGTCACGCGGTTCTCAAGGTGGCCGACTTTCAGAAGAGCAAAGAGTGGTATCAGTCCAACCTCGGCCTCCTCTCGTCAGACGAGATCTACCTCGGGGCCGAGGACAACGTGCTTTCCGCGTTCATGCGCTGCGACCGCGGGGCGGAGTACACGGATCACCACACGCTGGCTCTTGCTCAAATCGGTGAGCCTGGCTTCGAGCATGCGGCCTTCGAGGTCGAAGACATCGACAGCCTGATGGCCGGCCACGACCACCTCGCGAAAGCTGATTACCAGCATCACGCCGGCATTGGGAGGCACGTGCTCGGCAGTCAGATCTTCGACTACTGGCGTGATCCGTGGGGCCACGTTATCGAGCATTTCACGGATGGTGATTTGCTCAATGACACCGCAGAGACGAGCAGCAGCGGGCCCGAAGTTGCGCTTGGCACGCTCTGGGGCAATGCGCCCAAGGTCTAAGCCACGTCCTCAACTCCACCGAACTCAAAGGGAAGAAGCGATGAGCGGAGACAACAGGCAGTGGCTTCTCAAGAGCCGCCCCGTCGGAATGGTCAAGCAGAGCGACTATGAACTTGCCACGGTTCCGATTCCCACCCCGACCGACGGCCAACTCTTGGTCCGCAATCGGATCCTATGTATGGAGCCGGCCATGCGGGGCTGGATTGACGACAAGCCGAACTATCTCCCGCCGGTTCCGATCGGAGGGGTCATGCGCGGGATCTGTGCCGGTGAGGTGATCGAGTCGAAACTCGAAGGCTATGCACCCGGGGATCTGGTCAGCGGCATGTTGGGTTGGCAGGAGTATGCGGTTGCTGATGCCTCGGCGCGACCGATTCCGGCCGGCGTGGACCCCAAGCTCGCCCTCTCGGTGCTCGGCATGACCGGCGTCACCGCGTACTACGGGCTGCTGAAGATCGGCCAGCCGAACGAAGGGGACACCGTCGTCGTTTCGGGCGCCGCTGGGGCCACAGGTTCGGTTGTCGGGCAGATCGCGAAACAGAAGGGTTGTCGCGTCATCGGGATCGCAGGCGGAGCCGAGAAATGTGCTTGGCTCACAGACAAGGCGCACTTCGACGCCGCGATCGACTACAAGAACGAGGATGTCGATGCTCGGCTCGAGGCCCTCTGCCCGGAGGGGATGAATGTCTTTTTCGATAACGTGGGAGGTTCGATCCTCAACTCCGCCCTCGGCCGGCTTGCCCATGGCGCTCGAGTCGTGATCTGCGGGTCGATCTCAGGCTACAATGCCGAGGAACGCCCCCCGGGTCCGGCGAACTACTACAACATCGTCCAGAAGCGAGCGCGCATGGAAGGCTTCGTCATCCTCGACTATCTGCCCAAGGCTGCGGAGGCCGTCGCCGATCTGGTCAAGTGGGTCGGAGAAGGTCACATCACCTGGGAGGCCGATGTCCAGAGTGGCTTCGAGAACGCGCCAAAGACGCTCATACGTCTTTACTCGGGCGCGAACTTTGGCAAGCAGTTCCTCGAGATCTAGATGACTGACTTCGACATCGCGATCATCGGCTTCGGGCCGGTAGGGGCCCTAACGGCACTTTCTCTCGAGGACGCCGGCCTCCGCGTCCTGGTTCTCGAACGCTCAGCGGAGCCCGTTGAGCTTCCTAGGGCGGTGGGTCTCGATGGAGAGACATTACGCGCCTTTCAGAGGTTAGGCCTTGGAGACGAGGTAGTGGCTCTCTGCCAGCCGCGACGAGAAAAGAACGAAGTCCAGTTCGTGAACTCGAAGCGGGAGACCCTGTTGGGGCTGGATATCCCTGCCGTCGGGATCAATGGGTGGGCCGACATCGTCTTCTTCGATCAGCCGGAGCTCGAGGCCGCGCTGCGGCGGATGGCCGCCCAGCGGGATCGGATCGAGGTTCGACTCGGGCAGAAAGTGGTGGCGATCGCTCAGGATGCAAGCGGGGTCTCGGTGCGAAGTCGTTCAGAAGACGGCTCGGCGGAGTCCGAACATCGGGCCAAGTATGCAATCGGCTGTGACGGCGCCTCCAGTTTCGTTCGCGATGCGATCGGGGTCGGATGGGAGAGCCTTGGCTACGACCAGGACTGGTTGGTCGTCGATGTCATTCAGGGCCCCGACGCGAATCTCCCTCTGACGACGATGCAAATCTGTGATCCTGCCCGACTCGTGAGCTACATCTGCGTCAAGGATCCGAATCGACGCTGGGAGTTTCAGCTTCTCGACGGGGAGAGCCCGGACGAGATGCGCTCGCCGGAGAAGATCCGTGAGCTGCTCGAATCCTGGACGGCGCCAGAGAACTACGAGATTCGTCGCGCTGCGGTGTACCAGTTCCACGCCGCGACAGCGGACGCCTGGCGGGTTGGCCGAATCTTTTTGGCCGGAGACGCCGCGCATCAAACACCGCCATTCATGGGACAAGGTCTTTGCGCCGGCATGCGCGATGCCGCTAACTTGGCATGGAAACTCGCAGCAAGCCTTGGCAACAAGGTTTCGGACGACCTACTCGATACTTATCAGAGCGAGCGTCACGCTCACATCCGTGCTTACGTCGAAATGTCGGTTAAGCTCGGGCAGCTTATCAATATGAATGATTCGACCCAAGCGATTGAGGCGGCTTTCCCGCGGCCAGACGGTTCGGCAAAAATGTCGTCCATTGCTCCGGCGCTTGGGCCGGGGTTGGGAGTGGAGGGCTTATCCGGAAGCCGGACACTGGCTCCCCAATTACGCCGTTCTTCGGGACGTCGCTTTGATGATGAGTGCGGATATAAGTTCATGCTAGTTTCCGAGCAGTCGCTCGTAGACGAAGCTGACATTGATGTTGCTGATTTGAGATCGTTCGGTATCCACGTAGTGTTTGACCACGAAGAGCCTGATTTTACCGCTTACCTGCGTGCACAAGATGCTCGTGCGGTCGTCATCCGACAGCGCGCTGCGATAGAGAGGGGTGCCCTCCGCGAGAATTTCTGCCGCGTGCTCGAGGGCATCAACGTCGCCCTGCAGCGACTTGTCGCCGCGAGCAGCCTTGCGTGCCTTCTCGAGATGTCGTTCGCTGGAGTCCAGATCTGCCAGAGCGAGCTCGATCTCGACCACCCTCAAATGCTCAAGGGGATCGGTGGGGCCGGGGACGTCCTGATCGGCGAAGGCTCGCAGCACGAACACGATGGCGTCCGACTCGCGAATCCCCGCCAGGAACTTGTTGCCGAGCCCTTCGCCCTGGCTCGCTCCTTCCACAAGTCCACCGATATCGGTGAATTCAACCCGCGCATCCACAGTCTTTTTCGACTCGCTCATGGCGGCGAGCTTCCTGAGGCGTTCATCAGGGACGATCGCGACACCCACGTTGGGATCGGTGGTCGCAAAGGCGTAGGGCGCGGCGAGCGCTCCGCCCCCGGCGAGCGCGTTATAGAGGGACGACTTGCCCGCGTTGGGTAGTCCGACAAATCCAAAACGTTCCATGAAGACTCCAAAGGGCGCACACTTGGCGGCGGCCGGGCACCATAGCGCGGTCACCTGACCCATTGATGCCGTCGGAGGCATCCGCCTAAGATCAACCCGACGCAGTCGCGTCTTTCGCTGATGACTACGACCCTCATTCCTGTCCTCAGCGCCATCGTCGCAGCAATCGTTGCGGTGGCCTGCACTCCGGTGCTGCTTCGGGCCGCTCGAGCAGTTGGTGCGGTCGACGCCCCCGGTGAGCGCAGAGTCCACTCAATTTTGACGCCCCGACTGGGTGGTCTGGCGATCCTCGCGGGCTTTCTTGTTCCGGCGCTCTTCTTCCTTCCGCAGGACGGGCCCACGCGCGCGCTGGTCTTTGGCGCCATCGCGATCGCGCTGCTCGGGGCGATCGACGACATTTGGGGTCTCAAACCGATCGCGAAGTTGCTTGGCCAAATCGCCTGTGCGGCGGTCCCCGTGTCGGCGGGTCTCACGATCGATCACGTGACCTTGCCGTTTGTTGGCGTCTACGACCTGAGCATCGCGCAGTACCCCCTGAGCCTGTTGTGGATCGTCGCGCTGGTGAACATGCTCAACTTCACGGACGGGGTCGACGGGCTGGCAGCCGGCATCGCCATGATCTCGGCCGGAACGTTCGCCATCCTCGCGGCGTCCCTCGATCGCGCGGAGCCGGCGATCCTCTCTGCCGCGCTGGCCGGGGCGTGTCTTGGCTTTCTCTACTTCAACTTCAACCCCGCTCGGATTTTCATGGGCGACAGCGGCTCGATGCTTCTGGGATTTGTCCTCGCGGGGGTGGCGATATCGGGCGTGATGAAAAGCGCTGCCGCGGTCGCGCTGATCGCGCCGCTGATCATTCTCGCAATCCCGATTCTGGACACGTCGTTTGTGGTGATGAAGCGCATTAAGCACGGCCTGCCCGTGTACGCGGCTGATCGCAGCCACTTCCACCATCGCTTCCTCAACATTGGCTGGAGCCAGCGCCGAACCGTGTTGGCGGTGTACGGGTGGTGCCTGCTGATGGGACTGATTGCTGTGTCGCTGCGTTTCGTCCCGTACACCAATAGCTCCGGCGACTACCAATTGGCTGGCACCCTTGCCCTGGTGGGACTGGGGGCCGTGGCCGTGCTCGCGGCGGTCTACTTGATCTACGTGCTCGAGATTCTGAAGTGGGGCCGGACGCCCGTTGTGAACATCGTTCGCGAACGCAGTCTCGCCCGAGCCCGGGCAAAGTTCGGGGACCCTCTCTGACACCACCAACGACTCTGTCGCGGGGCCAACCGCGGCTGGGGTTTGTCATCCCGAGACGAGCTTCGGGCTCAGCGGCCCTGACACGTGTCCCGAGGGTGGGGGAAAGCCAAAGGTTACCGCGGGCTTTGTCTATACTCTCGCGGTCCGGAGCGGGTGCGGCATCACATCGTCGCGTCACCTGCTCGTATGTCCAAAGAGGACTCGCCTGAACTCAGTGGGCTCCGATATCGCACCGGAGAGCCGCGTATGACCGTGGCAGCTCCAGCATCCCCCATGCGTCCGCTCCAATTCGCCGCGTCGTCGATCGGTATTGCCGTCGCGCTCGTCGCTCTTCCGTTCGTGCTGCTCGCGGGCGGTCCTATCGAGGGCTGGTTGTTGGGCGTCGCACTCTGGATGGCGAACTGGGGCCTTGCGCTGATGACCGGGAAGTTCTCGGTCGACATCGAGCCCACCTTTGCGGTTGGCCTCGCAGGACTGTCCTTTATCGCTCGCGCCTGGATCGTCGTGGGCGTGCTCTTCGTGATCGCTCTTCGATTCTCGGAGCCCATCGCCCTCACCGCCGCCGCGGTTTTCATCTTTGCGTTTACCTTCGATCTGCTGGGACGGACCGTGTTGTTCGGCATTCAGCAGAAGATCAAAAAAGTTGAGGCAGGGGAGTGAGCACAGTTCGTAACCGCTGGCTTCTCCTCTGGGCGACCGCCTTCGGTCTGCTGCTCACGATGCCGGGCTTCGCTGCCGCGGCTGAGGAGGGTGCAGAGGAAGAGTTCGATCCGTCGCTTGAGTTCGCCCTCGAGCCGTACATCGACCTCGACTTCGGTTTCATCGACCTGTCGGTCAACAAAGCGGTCATCTACCTTTGGCTCGCTACCGCGATCTGCATCGGGTTCGGCCTGCTCGTCGTGCGCGGCGGAATGGCCCTGAAGCCCACCAAGGTCCAGAACGTGGTTGAGATCGCGTATGAGTTCGTTGAGGGTCAGATCGCCCGAGCGACGCTCACCGAGAAGATCTTCGCCAAGTACTTCCCCTTCATCGCGACCCTGTTCCTGTTTATCGCGGCGAACAACATCATTAGCTTCATCCCGCTGCCGGTCTCTCACGAATCGGGGACCTTCCCGGCGGGAATTCCTGACCTTGGTCTCTACGCGGCCACGGCGAACATCAACGTGACGCTCACTCTGACCATCTTGGTGTTTGCGCTCACGCACATCGAGGGCGTCAAGGA
>JAVJHY011491265.1:0-13136 GCA_035593235.1 Phascolosoma agassizii | reverse complement strand
TTAATGACCATCTGCCATTGTTCGACATCTAAGTCTCGCGTAAAGTCATACGACCCTTCATTAATATGAACTCGGTAGAATTTGTCATTGGGCGTAAAATACACCGTGTCACGCGGCGGCACGGCAAACATCGATCCTAAATCACAACCAGGCAAGACCAGACTGGCGGTGGCAAGGCCTCCGAGGGTAAATAGTCCACGTCGAGAAATGGACAAATCAAATGGGGATGATGGATCAAAGGGCATGGACAATAATCTTATTATCTAATGTTCTTCTTCTCTACACAAGGTCCAGAAAGTACCATTTTCTAGCGCGGATAGGCCTTAATACTGAGGTCCCTTGATCTTACTTGAAATTTATCCTAGGGTGTTCTTTCAAGAAAAAAGGAATATTATTTTTCCAAATAAATTTCCAACAAAAGGATTTGGTTATGAAGCATGGAATGCTTACCGCTGTGTCCAAGATTTTCCTCCTCGCATTGATAAATATCTTACTCCTTCCCACCGTAAGTTCAGCAGTGGAATTTGTCATTGTTGGGCCACGGGCGGTTGGAATGGGAGGAGCAGGCGTAGCTGTCACGACCGATTCATTGGCCACCTATTGGAATCCAGCCGGCCTAGCCGTCGAAGAGACCGTCGATATCCGCATCCAAGTCTCAGCACAGGGAATCGATCGGTTAGGAATTCGTGACACCCTAGAAGATATTGATGACATTGAAGATACTGATACCTCAGCAGCCAATCAAGCTCGACTCCAAAGCCTCTTAGATGACCTCAATGGAGCCTCACTTTCTGCATTGGCAGCAGCTGGGCTGTATGTCAAAGGCCACTGGGGAGACCATGCCTTTGGCATGAATATTTCTGATGTGGCCACTGGCGGATCTTTTAACTCAACCCCCCTAACAGCGGTTGTTGCAGGGACGCAGTTAGATATCACCGGGGAGCTGCAAGTGAATTTCCTGGAAGCTCGACAACTTTCCCTGTCATATGCCTATGCCCTTTGGGAAAAGAAAATTTCTGTAGGAGTCACCGGAAAGATTATCAAAGGCGTAGCCTACAGTCGTGGAGTAGATGTTGATGACTCCGAAGATAGTTTTGACATTTCAGATGAACTCAAGGACGCAGAAAAATCTTATGAGCTTGGAATCGACATCGGGGCGTTGATTCACCCTATTTCCTGGTTTAAAGCAGGCATCGTTGGGAAAGATCTCAACAAACCATCATTCAAGACGCCGAGTGGAGGAACATTTAAATTACGACCTCAGGTCCGCGGAGGAATAGCCTTTATCCCTTTTTCTGCCACCACCATCACTTTTGATGCCGATCTCACTAAAAATAAAACACTCGTACCTGGAATTAGAAGTCGGGTCTTCAGCCTTGGTATTGAACAAGGCATCGCCAACGTATTCTTTTTACGAGCAGGCGCTCTTAAAAATGTGGAAGATGCCAAAACCCGTGTCACTCCAACAGCCGGATTGGGGCTTCACCTGGGAGCATTCCATTTTGATGTCGGAGGAGGCTATGATTTTGACGATCGCGGCGCATTAGGATCATTTTCTCTCGCACTTACATTCTAAAATCTCCTACAATCCAAGGCCTCTCCGCTCATTCCCACTTTTCGTTTGCCGTTGGGAATACCAATCCTAAGGATAAAAATAGCTCTCAGAATCTACGCTCCTATCGTCCTCTGAGAAGAGACTAGTCGCAACTCAGAAAGTATTCACCTAACATTGTATTTCACATTCTTTCTCCGCAAAGTCTAATATTCGAATTCTGCAGAATACCCCCTGGTTTCCTCACTTCACAAATTGCTACTCATCTTGAACAGGCCACAATCACCTTTCCATCCTCACAGTAAGAAACCGCGTATTACTGCCCCTTAACACCCAGGAATAACTCAATCCGTTATTGTGAGTGTTACCTCAATTACACGGTTATCAGAAATGATGAAGATTTCTTCATTATTCCTTCATGAGGCCCTCATGTTTATGGGATAACCTGTATTCATGGGTCAACAGAACCATTTGCATTCTTATCAAGGAGGTTTTGCTATGAAACGTTTCCATTCAATGCTGGTAACCATGTTCGTCTTTGGAGTGTTATTAACAGGGGGGTTAGCCCTCAGTTCGGAGGGTATGAAAGAGAAAGAGTTCATACCAGCCAAACTGTCTATGGAGGAGGCGATCACCACAGCCAAGACCAAGTTTCCTGGTCAGGCCCTCGAAGCAGAACTTGAAAACGAAGATGGCCAAGCGGTGTATGAGATTGAAATTGCCAGTACAACTGGGACGGTAACTGAAATCAAGGTTGATGCCCAGTCAGGTGAGATCTTGGACAGTGAGAGCAAGAATGACGATGACCATAAACAGAAAAAATCTGAAGCAGCAGACCACGATTAACCATCCGGCACACTGGCTCAGTGAGCCAGTGTGCGCCATGGCACTTCAATACTCGCACAAATGAAACGCCAGTATTGGCAAGGGCCGCAGGAAACAGGGAGAAATACCATGAATAAAGAATTGAAACATGTAAAAGTGGGGCTAGCCCTTGTGCTATTTGGGCTCTTATTTGGCGTCATCATGGGAATGACCTTTGGAATCAATGAAGATATTTTCAAAAATTACATTTCTGAAGGCATTGCGGCCAACCCAACGGTCCACGATGCCAAAAGCCAAGACAAGATTTGGCGTTACGCACAACGCGCACATTTTCACGCCACAGGCATCGCGGCATTCGCGCTGGGGTTGGTTTTTCTGGTGATGTTTTCTGATCTCAAGCCAAAGATGAAAACTGTTTCCTCACTGTTCCTTGGCCTGAGCAGCTTCTATCCATTTGCCTGGCTCACGATGTATATTTTAGCTCCCTCGATTGGACGAAGTGCCGCACATTCTCATGTTCTGACAGAGACCTTTGCCGGACTTGGCGTTGGTGGGTTACTTCTGGGATGTTTTCTCGTCATGGGAAATGTCTTCTTAGGATTATTCCGTGAGCCCTCTGTAAAGTCTTGAGATTATTTTGCCATAAACGAGAAGCACTAAAGATCGAAAAAAATTCCATTGGGCATTGCGAAATTTCATTAGGAAGTTTACATTCCTTTTCCAACAATCATGCGAATTCTATTAGTTGAAGACGATTCGGGCGTGGCAGGGTTTATTGTGAAGGGATTAACCGAAGAACAGTACGCCGTCGATCTGAGCACCGATGGAGAAGAAGGGCTCGTGATGGCTAATGCCATTCCCTATGATCTGATCATTTTGGATATCATGTTGCCCAAGCTTGATGGGATGTCTATCTGTCGACGCCTTCGAAGCCAGGGGAAAACAGTCCCGATCATTCTGTTGACGGCCAAAGATGCCATTGAGGACAGGGTCACCGGGTTGGACATGGGAGCCGATGACTATCTCACCAAACCCTTCGCCTTTCCTGAACTCTTGGCCAGGATCCGTTCCTTGCTCCGGCGAGGCAGTGGAAAAACTGCCTCTAGACTCAAAGTCGCAGACTTGGAAATGGACCCCGTGACTCACCAGGTTTGGCGTGCTGGACAAGAGCAGACCCTCACGAACAAAGAATATGCGATTTTGGAGTACCTGCTGCGAAATGAGGATCGCGTACTCACCCGATCCGCCATCATCGAACATGTATGGGATATTCAGTATGACAATCTCACCAACATCGTGGATGTCCATATTCGTTCACTTCGCGCAAAGGTCGATCATGATTTCATCCCAACACTCATTCATACGGTTCGCGGTGTCGGCTATGTATTGAAAGTCACCGAGACCTAACCCATGCCTTCCTTCCACGCACGGATCCGGTGGTCTAGCGTCTCCCTTATCACCATTCTTCTTTTAGTATTTGGGCTAACCCTATACAGCGTCCTCTCCTTTCTTCTTTATCGACATATCGATGCACAACTATTGACAACCGTCCAACTCCAGGCTGCCCAAGTTAAAAAAGAAACAGGAGAAATCGAAGAAATTCTTCAAAAACCATCCCATCATGAAACAGACGATGAGGACCATCTTGAAGATGAAGAACGTGAACTGCAGGAGGCGATCCGTGACAGCGTGGTTTTAAATCGTGAAGGAACCGTGCAATGGAAAGGGAAAGGTGTCGGCATAGTCTCGAAGCTTGATCCTATTCTGTTACGCCAAATCATAGTAGGGACGATCACCTATGAAACTCTTTCTCAACCTCAAAATTCCCCTGTCCGACGCATCTCCTACCCTATCAGCTCGCAAGGAAAGGTCCTCTATATTCTCCAAACACAGACCTCCATGGATCTGGTCAATGACACATTGCAATGGTTGCTCATCACATTGGGAACCGCAACCTTGGGAGTGGTCGCATTTGGATGGATAGGCAGCAATTGGGTTGCGCGTAAAGCCCTTGCCCCTATCGAGACACTCGGAAAGACGGCATCAACCGTCTCATCCTCGTCTCTGAATACTCGTGTATTTTTGGACGCCCCCTACCAGGAATTTCAACAATTAGCCAAAAGTTTCAATAACATGTTCGAGCGATTGCAGGGAGCGTTTGAATCACAGCGTCAATTTGTGGGAGATGCTGCCCATGAATTACGGACTCCCCTCACCGCCATGAAGGGGAATTTGGAAGTGGCCCTACAACGAGAGCGCCCAACTGAAGAATATCGTGACGTGCTCGCCACAAGCTTGGGGCAAGTGGAACACCTCGCTCGGTTGGTGAAATCTCTGTTAACCCTTACTCAATTTTCAGGGAAGCACCCACCCATGGACCTGAAGCCGGTCCTCCTCGAGCCCTTGATCAAAGAACTTACTTCGGAATTGTCGATACTCGCAGATGAAAAAGGCTGCCAATTTCACACACACCTACAGCCCGTTCCAAAAATTTTTGGAGATGTTGGCCAACTCAAGCAACTCTTCATTAACTTACTCGACAATGCTATTCGCTATACTCCTGAAGGTGGTTCAGTGACAGTGCAGATGCAATCATCGGCCGATACGGTGCAACTCACAGTGGAAGATACTGGGTCAGGAATAGGGCAAGAGCATCTCCCTCATATATTTGAGCGTTTCTACCGAGCGGATCGGGTAAGAGATCGAGAAAGTGGTGGAACGGGTCTAGGCTTGGCCATCGCTAGAGAAATCGTGCTGGCCCATCATGGAACGATTACTGTTCAAAGTAAGGTCGGCAAAGGATCTGTCTTTACCGTCAGGTTGCCAATGGCGTAAACACACACGAATTGAACTGTCCCGACGTTCCGGCCAATGATTACAGAGCCTTCCCAACCAATCGCTCAAGTTCTGTTAGAGCTATAGCAAAATCAAAGCGTGCATGAGCATACCCTTGAAAGGCTTGCCATAATGTTCTCTGGGCATCCAACACATCCAGCAAACTGGCTTCTCCAAACTTAAAACTCGTCCGGGCAATGCGTACTGCTTCCTTCGCTTGAGTCAGAAGCCCTTGCTCGAATGTGTTGATTTGAATCGACGCTGTCTTCGCCGTTTGCACCTGTTCTGCAATCCCTCGTTTCACGACATTCTTCACCGCTTGGAGTTGGGCTTCAGTCTGGCGCCGAATGCTCAAAGCTTCGGCAATGTCGCCCTCTCTAAGATTCCAGAGTGGCAATGGGAGAGAGAGCCCGCCGACAAATCCTTCCCTACCCGCATCTCGTTGATAGGATCCACTAATGGTGACATTCGGCACACGAGCCTGTCGCTCTTGATCGTATCGCGCGTCGGCCACATCAATTAATTGTTGAAACTTTCGAACTTCTGGATGATGGTCCAACGCCTCTTTGATGAAAATCGATTCATCTAACTGAGCCTTGGTCGATGTGAAATCTCCTTGAATGGTAAACGTTTCTCCGAGATGACCAGCGGTAAGTTGATCTAAGACGACCTTCCCTATTCGAACTTCTCCCGTAGATTGACTCACTCGCTTTTGCGCTTGCAATAGTTCAACCTTGACTTTCACATGCTCAAACGGTGGGGCTTCACCAGACTCGACACGTCGCTTCACCGCCCCTTCAAAATCGATGACAGTCTTTTGCAGTCGAGAAGCGAGATCAGCTAATGTTTCAGCTAACACTAATTTATAAAACGTTCGCTTCACCTCAGCTTGCACATTAACCTGCGTGACTTCAAGGTTGGCATGCGCGCTTCTCACGCCAGCCTCAGCAGCCTGTTGACGTGCAGCACGCATGCCCGGCCATTCCAGAGGCTGGCTCAGAGTAATATATCGCTCGAACATAGTACGACCAGTAGGATCAAGTATCTGCCCACGACCGCCTTCCAGACCCAACGTCGGATTTGGATACGCATTAGCGGTCTGTTCTTCCCCAGTTTTTTGATCAATATGACCTTTGCCCAGTTCAATGGTGGGATTATGTGCAAGGGTCAGATCGATAATTTCTTGAAGAGTATAGGACGGAACGTGGACGTCTTCCCCCCAAGCATCAGAACCGACGAAGGTCCACAGACAGACAGACCCCACAAGAACCCGAAAGGAAATCGTGTTAAACATATTAAACAGTGATTGTCGACGCATCATCTCTCCTCGGACAAAAATATCGATAGACAGCCGGTATCACTAACAGGGTGAGGGCTGTGGAGGTCACTAACCCACCAATCACCACGGTAGCCAATGGACGTTGAACTTCTGAACCCATCGTCGTCGCCAGAGCCATCGGCAAGAATCCGAGGCTGGCCACTAGTGCGGTCATTAACACTGGACGCAGACGATCTAACGCCCCGTGAGTGACCGCGTCTTCAAGGGACTGTCCCTTCTCTTCTAGACTGCGTATTTGTGAAACCAACACCACCCCATTCAGCACCGCAATGCCAAACAAGGCAATGAACCCGACAATGGCCGAAATGCTTAAAGGCAGCCCACGAATCCACAAAGCCAAGATTCCCCCGGATAACGCCAAAGGGACATTGAGAAAAATAAGAAAAGCCGGTCGAAGTGTCCCAAAGATAAGAGAGAGCATCCCAATAATCAGGAGCAAGGTGACGGGAACAATCAGGGCAAGGCGGTGTGTCGCGGCTTCCAGGTGTTCAAACTGCCCTCCCCATTCCAAATAATACCCAGAGGGAAGCTCAACCCTCTCCTGAATGGCTTGTTGAGCTTCGGATAAAAACCCACCTAAATCCCGTCCTCGGATATTCGTTTCCACCACGATCCGCCTATGGGTATTTTCACGACTAATCTGTGCCGGGCCCTCATCCACCACCACTTGCGCAATACGCGATAATGGGACTAATTCACCATGCGGAGTCGGCACAAGGAGATTGCGAATAGCCTCCGGGCTCGCAGAGGATTCATCCGTCAGGCGTATGACTAAATCAAAACGACGTTCACCTTCAAAAATGGTGCCCACATGTTGTCCGGCACGAGCCGTTTGGACATAGGTCAACACCTCATCGGCATTGATACCATAGCGAGCGATCTGCTCGCGGTCCACGATAATACGAATACGAGGCACACCGGAAACTTGCTCGGCTTTCACATCACTGGCTCCGGAAATACTTTGTAGCACCGCCGCCACTTGTTCGGCATACTGACGAAGAACAGAAAGATCCTCACCATAAATCTTCACAGCAAGATCGGAGCGCGTACCAGCAATCAGTTCGTTGAAGCGCATTTCGATTGGTTGGGTAAACCCTAGACCCACGCCATGCACGGATTCCAAAATAGCCTTCTCCATGTTCTCAATCAGCTCTTCTTTTGTCTGAGCACTCACCCATTGTTTCTTTGGCTTCAACACGACAAACACGTCAGATAGCTCAATGCCCATAGGGTCGGTCGCCACTTCAGGGCTTCCTGTCCTGGAAACAACCTTGATGACCTCAGGAAATGTCAGAAGAACCGTTTCCACCTGTAACACCGTGTCAACGGATTCCTTGAGCGACACACTGGGGAGACGCCATACCTGTATCGCCAGATCTCCTTCATCCAATCGCGGCATAAAGACCACCCCTAAGGAAGATCCGACGAACAGACTGCACACAAACAGAACGATCGCTGATCCGGCGGCCAATTGAGGTTTCCGAATGGAGAAACGAAGACAGGGTTCATACAGACGACGAAGCTGGCGAAGGAACCAGGTCTCTTCATGATCACCTTTCACTTTGGCAAACCAAAACGCCAACGTCGGAACCGCAGCCACGGCAAAGAACAACGAACCAATCAGGGCGAAAATCACCGTGAAGGCCATCGGACGAAACATCTTTCCTTCTAAACCCTCAAGCGTCAAAATAGGAAGGTAGACCAGAATAATAATCCCCATGGCAAACGTAATAGGACGCAAGACCTCTTTCGCGGCCTCTTGTATTGCCTGAGCACGATCTTCAACGGTTTGTCCCTTAAGCTTACCGAGCTTGCAAAGAATACTATCAATCATCACCACGGACCCATCAACCAACAACCCAAAATCAATCGCACCCAAACTCATGAGATTGCCAGAAATACCCATCTTCAGCATCCCGGTAAAGGCAATCAGCATCGATATAGGAATGGCCGCAGCCACAATCAGTCCGGATCGAAAATTACCGAGAAACATAAATAAGACCGCAATAACTAACAACCCACCTTCCCACAGATTCGTCCGAACCGTTTCCGTCACTTGAGAGACAAAAATTGAACGATCATAGTACGGTTCAATCATCACACCAGGTGGCAAGGAAGATCGAATCTCCTCCACACGAGCTTTGACATTCTCCACCACTTGGCGCGCATTGGCTCCCGCGAGCATTTGCACCATACCAATAACCGTCTCCCCTTCCCCCATTTGAGTAGCCGCACCAATTCTGAGGTTGGCACCCACTTGCACAAGAGCCACATCATTGATGTGAATAGGAATGCCCCCAGGGCCATGCTTCACAAGAATTTCTCCAATATCCGTCACATCGCGAGCCATCGCTTCCCCACGAATCAGAAATTGTTCCCGCTCATGCACAATATACCCACCACCCGCCAGCGCATTATTTCGTGATAAGGCTTCATACACATCTTTCAGGGTCAGCTTCACCGCTAAGAGTTGTTGCGGATCGACCATCACCTGAAACTGTTTTTCCCGGCCTCCCCAAATATTGACTTCCACCACACCCGGGACAGAACGCAGACGACGCCCAATATCCCATTCCAACAGCGTGCGTAACTGCATGGGGCTATAGCCCTCACCACTCAGCGTAAACTGATAGACTTCACCAAGGCCGGTGGTGAGCGGCCCCATCATCGGCCGTGCATATTCCTTGGGAATCTGTTCAATCGCCACAGTCAAACGTTCATTCACCAATTGACGGGCAAAATATAGATCTAAATCATCCTCAAAAATCGCGGTCACCACGGAAATACCAAATTGGGAAATGGAGCGAATTTCTTTCAGCCCAGGCAATCCACTCAAGTTGCTTTCGATAGGAAAGGTCACAAACTGTTCAACCTCGATAGGCCCTAACGCCGGAGCACGAGTCAGAATTTGGACCTGCACCGGGGTGAGATCTGGAACCGCATCAATCGGCAACTCCCCTAACGAAAACATGCCAGCAGCCATAACGAGAAGAATCGTCACGAGTGTAAAAAAACGATAACGAAGCGAAAAGGTCAGAAGGCTTTCCATAGATCTTAGCCTCCCTCAATCGAATGTTTCAGGAGAGCATTTTTTAAATCGAACACCCCTTCACTCACCACTTCATCTCCTGGATTGAGACCGGCAAGGACCTCGATCCATCCATCACTTTCTTGGCCAAGCGTCACCGGGACAAACGAATAGGATGCGTTGCGTTTCACAAACACGCCTCGAATTCCTTCAACTAAAATGGGAGCGGTGACAGGTATCGCTAGAATAGACGAAGCTCCTTCTTCTAGCCGGACATCGACATATTCATTGGGCTTGAGTAATCCCTGCTGATTATCCACATCAAACCGAAATTGCACGGTCAAGGTTTCTCTATCTGCCACTGGCGCGATATAGGCCAAGGGCGCTTCAATCGGCTCACGCCCTTTCGCGACAATCGTCCCACGGTCACCTTCCTTAAATCGCTGGGCCTGCTCAATGGGCAAATTAGCAAATACCCACACTTGTCGAATATCGACAACCTCAAACAGTTGATCTTCAGTCCTGACTCCTTGCCCTAGAACCACCGTTTGTTCTGAAATGGTTCCCGTCAACGGGGATTTAATGATGTAGCGATGCCCTTCCATCGTATGACTATGCAGCAAGTCATTCAATTCATTTTCTACCAGTCCCATGTTCTGAAGTTTTTCCGTGACATGTTGGTTAATGGCTTTGGCTTCTAAATACTGAGCCCGATCTTCCATCAATCGTCGTTCCGACACAATTTGTTCCTCGTGAAGCGTTTGCGTGCGTTCAAAGTTCGCTTGACGAAGTTCCACCTGAACACGAGAGACCAAAAATTCCTGAACTAATTCATCCAGCTTAAGACTCCCAATAGCCAACAGCGGTTTCCCCACTTTGACATCATCTCCTAATTTCACAAAGACCTCTTCCACCTGGCCTTCAATTCGAGAAGATACCTTAGCCACCCGTGCAAGATCTAACGCCACCCCACCTGGAGCCACAATCGTCTTCGAGAGCATCCGCTCCGTGACAGCGATCGACTTGATGCGTGCTTGAGCGGTAGCGGGGAGTTGAAGAACCGAAAAATGTGACGACGAAGACGGCTCCACCACTTCCGGTGGATCTTCCATCACGGGTGCTGGTGGATCAGAGCAAGCCTGAACAAAAAACAACGAAAAGAGAAGGATTACATATATGGCCACAACACACCTCTTCACAATTCACATTAAACTTAATCAAAATTCCCTCTCCCTTTTCAGATCCCCTCTCCATTTAAGGGAGAGGGCTAGGGTGAGGGTAAAGGCTCACCGAATACACACCACCATATTTAGGAAATGTTCTTGAAGATTCCCACACACTGCGCTATACCCAGAAGGGTATGAACTGGTGGAAACTAAATCGAAATGACTGGAGGAGCACGAGAAGAGACGTTTTGAGGAAGAACTGAGAAATGGCTTATTCTGTTCGTAAAACTCTTAGTCAAATGACCAGGAGCATTGAGAACTTCAGCATGAGCAGCAAGCACCAAATCATGAGAAAATTCTGCGCTCTCTGACTCAAGTACTAACGAAGGCTTGATAACAGAGAAACCGTAAGTCGCCTCTTCAAAATCATACGGTGGATGCGATGAAGAATGAGAAGATCCAGAGACATCTCCTGGTGAAAAGAACCCATCGTGATGGTGTCCTTCTTGATCATACCCTTGGTGAGCATGAACAGGAGTATTCACTAATATCGAATGATAGCTGCCTCCATGAACATGGCCTGACATCCCTTGAGCATGATCGGCTTCAGGATGGATGTGGACCAGAGGTAGGGTCAGGACCCAAATGACCAACCATACGCGTAGTAATGTCTTTTGCATGTTTTTTATCAAACATCCCTACTCAATAGATCGGCATGACCGACTCAGTAATTAAGCCTATCATAAAAGAAGGAAAAGAAAAACAACATAAGGCTACTAATCATTCCTAGGTAATTTCTGATGCTGTGCCAGTTCAACCATCGTCTCCAAACGAACGACACGTTTATCAACATCAACAACATGCTGATCTAGCCGCTCAATATCTCGATTGAGTCGCTTCACCTCATCCATGAATTTCAATGTATCGAGCTAGAGTTTTCCCCACCCAACCATTTTTTTCGTGAGACTAACTGATAGTGAAGATAAGCAAGGATGCGGTGCGACTAAGCGGACTAACCTCGAACCAGATTTTCATATTCTCGAAGAATGGAACAGGATACTTGAAGGAACTTCGCAAGAAACTAACGCGTCTCATTAAACTCCCCTATTCTATCCATTGCCACACAAGAACCAGGCAAGATAATAACCAACAGCAGAATCTGGGCGCCAACCTCAGTTGATCATCGATATGACAGAGAGATAGCTTTTGCTATTTCTCGAAGCTGTACTAACACGTCGACATCTTTGCTCTCTTGATGAAAATCATGACATGAAGAAATTCTTTGTTTCTTGCAAGGTTTATGTTTTTTATACGACGGGTTTCTCGTTTCATCGGTGGTTCGATCAAGAGGGCATCTCTGATACCGAAAGACAGAGCGACACTGCGATTCTATTGGAAGCGACTAACGGAGCCTGATCCCTCAAGGATGGGGCCGACGACTCGTTCGTGCATTGGGAACGCCCGCGTTGCAATCAGCCAAGACTGCCGATTCACTTCCATACAGATCTTTGGGATATTAACGTCTGACGAAACAAGTATTTTCCGTTCCAATTCCTTTACATTTGTGGCATACTTGTCTGTTTTTACAAGTCTGTTCGCTGAGTGGATGGAGCGTTTACTCGAATCCCATTCTCTTGCCTGGTGTTGATTCTTTTTAGGCAAAAAAAATTCACGGAGTGTTCGTCTGAGATGCCTACGAACACCATCACAGGAATTCCAACCCATCGTGCGAACAATATGTGGCTGCACGATGAGCAACCACAAAGGAGGGCTCAAATGAAATACGTCACACGTACACCGAGCAGTCTTGGTCTGACTCTTATTCTACTGCTCATCCTATCAGTTCCCGTGAGTGCTAAAAATGGCAAAAATATACCTTATGAAGTTTGGGGGGCCGATCAGTCTAATTCAGTGAGCAGTGCGCCAGCCCGCGGCACTATAGGCAGCTTGATCTGGGTGTGGAACAGCGAAGACATCCATGCCCAACTCACCAACGGTGCGACGGCCCAGCCACTGGGCTGCGATGGAACGAATACTCCAGGCGACGGCCCCTGTGATCTGCTTGATGTATTTCCCGATACGCTAATCGAACATGATGCCAACGGCGCAACCGGTGCCTTGCTGAGCGACTACAGCTATGGCCGTTTGCATGGCACACTACCGGACCCTCAGAATCGCTACATGAACATGAATCTATTTGGCCCAGGCAATGGCTTTATCGGAATCATGGACGGTGCGACCAAGGAAGCCGTTGCGCTGTTTCGAGTCACCGGAACCTCCTCCGGACAACGGGTGCACATGTCACTCTGGAATAGCGATGGCAGCGCCCTGCTGATCGCCAATCTGAACGGCAAAGTTCTGGAGCGCATCGACATCACCCGTAACGCAGAC
>JAVJHY011491045.1:0-13143 GCA_035593235.1 Phascolosoma agassizii | reverse complement strand
CCAATGCTTCCGCGCTGGTCGGGTGGCAACGTGCCGATCGAGGAGAGAATGGCGTGCACTTTCCCTTGACGTCCGAGCATGTCCACGCGGATCGCGTGCAGTTCATCCACGCTAGATGCTGCCGCGATCCGATCAACCGCGTCGCGTTCAAGTGATTCGAGATGGTCCATACCGTCCCCTAAGTTGGAAGGAGAGCGTCCGTAGTGCCTGCCACAGCGGCGCCATGGATACAGCGGCCCCGATCACACCGCGATACCGGAGCGTACCGAACGAACAAATCGCCTCGCGGCATGGTCCATTCAAGCGATCGGCGAAGAAAAGACGCTGCACGTCTGAAAGGTGCGCCGCGCGCGCGATGCACCCTTGGTTCGCGCAACATCCGAGCTACGCGGCGTTGAGTGCGTTCTTGGCGATGTCCACAACCTGATCGAAGGCTTTGGGATCGTGGATGGCAAGCTCGCTGAGCGACTTGCGGTTGAGTTCGACGCCGGCGCTCTTGAGTCCGGCAATCAAGCGGCTGTACATCATGCCGCGCGCTCTGGATGCTGCGTTGATTCGAAGAATCCAGAGCTTCCTAAAGTCACGCTTACGAAGACGGCGATGGATGTAGGCGTATTGCCAACCGCGATGAACGGTTTCTTTCATCACTTTGTACTGACGACTGCGGGCGCCCCAGTAGCCCTTCGCCACCTTCATGAGGCGGCGCTTGCGTGCGAGGCGCGAGGGGGTGCAAGTAACTCGTGACATGTCGTGTCCTTTTACCTTTGCGTGGCGGGTGTCGAACTGAGTGATCGAATCGAGTGATCCACGAGATCGACACCGAGCAACGTTGATTTACTTGGTGAGATGCCTACGCATGGTCTTAGCCTGCGCACCCTTCACGAAACTCGGCGCATTCTGATTGCGCTTACGCTTCGAGTCTTTCTTCGAAAGAATGTGGCTGTGGTTGGCCGAACCGAGCTTGCGAACCTTGCCCGTCTTGGTGAGCTTGAAACGGCCGGCAATGGACTTGCGGGTCTTGAGCTTAGGCATGGTTCTGTCCTACGGAGGGATGGCTTCTTAGCGAAAACGAGGCTTCCGTGCCCATGGCGCGTTCGCCTGGGTCGAATTCTCGAGGGGAGAGCGTAACGACGGTACCTCCAGGGTCAAGACGCGCCCGCCCTCCGAATTGGAGCTCAGGCTACTTTCTGGCAGGTACTTGCTCGCGAGCCGCCCGGGCGGCCGTGACCGCGCGCTCATCGGGCGAGAGAGCCGAAAAGAGAGCGTTCCATGTATCTTCCGAAGCGCCACCTCGCGCGTAGGCCCTTGCCAGGGCTGCCGCAAGCATCGAGCGCTCCAGAGAGGGATCCTCGGGGACGCGAGGAGAAACGGCCACCCTATGGCCAGGCTTGATCACCTCATCAAACACGGTGCGAACGAGCGATTTTGTCGCGTCCTCATCCCTGGCACAGACGGCCCACGACGACACAAGGTTGGCCAAGACAGGAACCACTCGCTGCCAATCGGGCGCATCGATCGCCCCTCCCTTCAACTTGGACTTGTAGAAATCGGTCCACAGGTGAATTGCGTGCTCGATCTGAGATATCGAGTGACCGCCATCAACCTCGTCTGCATCGGCTTTGACCACATTTCGCTCAAGCTGAGCCACTGATTCAGCGGTCGCGCGAACCACATGCGAAAGCTCTCGCGCTGGCTTCTCCCCCATGACACGCCGCAGCGAAGGAAGCGCCGTCTCGGCATCGCCAAGCTTGGCGAGCAACCGAGCAGCGCAGGTCCGAGCAGAGATCGAGCCGCCTCTCTTCTGGAGTACGGTCGAAACCGAAGCGGCTGTACCTTCGAAGTCTGGATTGAGCAAGGGGCCGAAGGCGGCCTCGGCACATCCTCCTCCCAGGGCCAGCTTCTTGATCAGCGCCTTTTGCGAAGGCACATCGCCGCGGGTTTCTGCAAGTGGAACGCCAAGAAAGCGAGTTTCAAGTGGTCTCACCTTCCCGAGCAGAGACGACCGAGGCCAAACACTCTTGCGTCGCTTGAGATAGAGCCTTCGCGGTGCGAAGAAATCAAAGAGTTCCACTTGCACCGATGAAGGGAAGCCATGCCCTGCGTTCGGGAATTCGGTGTAGACAAAGTCGAGCGGTGACGCCTTGAGCTGCTTGGCCGCGGTGCGGTCACTGCTCACATCGATGAAATCATCGGCCGAATGGAATATGAAAATAGGCGTCTGAGTGGAGATCAGTTGCGACACGCCAGAACCTGCACCGGCCATGGGAGAGATCGCCGCAAAATGCTCGGCCATCCTCGGACCGAGTGTCCACGTACCAAAGCCCCCCATCGAGTGACCGGTTAGATAAATGCGATCAAGATCAATGTTGTAGAGACGCGTGACTTCCGACATGACGTCGCGCACGAGTTGCTCGTTGTCCTTGCTTCCCCAGCCCCGCGACAGAGCGTTCGGACAAGCCACCAGGAATCCACGGTCCGTCGCGTGTCGGCGATAGAAACTCATCGCCGACTGGCCGCTTCCTACAACTTCATCGCCTGCCTTGCCGCCTGAACCACCACCATGAAGCCCAATGATGAGGGGCCACGTCTCGGTGGGTGTGTAATCATCTGGCACAAAGAACGAGTACATCCCCAAGGGATGCTCCGGTGCCTGGATACACAGTTTGCGGTCCACTTGATAACCCGTGGGTTGAAGCGCGCTACGTCGCAAACGCTCGAGTTCATGCAGCTTCTCGACGCCGCCGGCCTTGCGCATCTTCGCAGCCAACGCAACACGTTCCTTGGGATCGTCGATGGTGATGTACTTGCGTCGCATGTCACCAAGATCGTGATCGAGGGCGGGATGGCCGTCCCTCGCGGCCTTCCACTTCGACGCACCACCGATTCCATTGAGTGCCATTGCATGTTTGGGCTCCTTGGCGAGCGCGAGGGCAAACGCCATGGACGCATGTTTCTTGAGTTTGTGCTCGGCGGCGTAAGCCCCAATGGCAGCGAAGTCGTCCGCCGTCTTTGCTCGCTCCAACCGACGATACACCTCAACGTGTGGGCGGGGCGTACGCTCGATGTGCTTGCATTGAGCCTCAGGGAGTTTCACGATGTGTTCGGGATTCGTCACGCCCGAATTTCGAGACCAGTACACATTGAAGACGACGTTTCCGTCTTCCTTCGAAACGATGGCCCCCTCCATGCGCTTGCCCTTTTTGGGAACGAGGGTGTCGGCGTATGTCAAGCATTGCGAGTTGAGGATGCACGAAGCCAAGAAGAGGAATAGGAGATTTCGAGCGGAAGTCATCGTAGCTAGTCTCGCATCAACCAGTGCTTCATGGAACGTAGAAGTCGTCCCCTGTTTACATGGCCGAGATCTCGATAGATGTTCTCCCCCTGTTCGATCCTGAGCGGGAACACGGCAAGTCCCGTGGCGCATCATGATCATCCGAGGGAACGAACTCTCTTATGCCATGGACCGGGTCACGACGTAGTGCTGATCGAATGGCAGTGCGATTACGTTTAAAGTCGGCGGACAACGACGAAACCAAGAAGTTGGCCGAGTTCGTGTTCGACCACGGGCATTGGAGTTATGCCTTAGAAGACAGAGAAGGTGAGGAAGCCCGCGCCGCGCTTGATCCGTTCATCGTCGATGTTGCTCGTCGCTGGTTGAAGAAGCATCCATCCCCGTGAACGCCCCCCAGGAAAAACAAACTGACCGGTTGCACGCAGGCAACTCCGCCAATCGGGTTCATTCGTATCTGAGAGATGCGTACGGCCTGGCTACTCGCCAAGCTTAGGGAGGCGATGCTCAATGTTGACCAATTCGGTGCCCGAGACTTTGACTTCACGATCAATGATGGGCTTTGACGGCCCCCCCGAATTGATCATGTTGTGGACGTATCCAACGACCTTCCAACGTCCTGCCGCCAAACCACTGAGAAGAAGTTTCCCCTTCTCCTTGGTGTGCGACGCATGCCGGGTGTGGGTGTTTCCGGGCTCAAGATACGTGGCAACAATGTTGGCGTAGGGAATCGAATCGCCCTCGGATGCAGGAATAATCTGAACGTGGATCGATGCGCCCTTGGACAGCGAAATCGCTCCTAAGTCAGCTCCTTTGGCCCCGTACTTAATCCCCGAGTGCGTGTAGCGCGCGTAACCATTTACATTGATGTGCATGTCGTACGTGCCATGCGGAACACCGCCAATGCGATAGACATCGTCCTTGGGTTGAATGTTGCGAGGTTGTGCCGCCACACCCTCAACATCGGTGCGGAGCAGGGAGACCGAAACCCACGAACCTCCACGACGATAGGGACTCATGGCTGAACTGGAGGAGCTTGCCTTCTTGAGTGCAGGCAACTGAAACGAAATCACTCCCGCCGCTTCGAACTCAACAAGGAGGCCGCTCTCTCCTCCCTTTGTGGTCACCCGGTATTTCCCACCAACTACCGACAGGTACTGGTGACTAAACTCCAGGACGACTTTCTCGCCTTGAAGCGCGCGAACAGAAAAAGATCCATCGGGCTTGATCTGAATGTTCCCTCCACCACCTCGCCAACTAGATGACGAGTTCATGGAGCTCACCATTTCTACGTTCATGCCGCTTGGGTAGTAGACGTTGGGACCCGTTGCGCCAACGCGCTTCACGCGAACCGAATTGGCAAGCGTTCCTTCAGGCACAATGACGCGCCCCCTGACGAAGACGACGCTTGAAAGATCGAGGGCTACTTCTTGAACACCACCGCTTCCGCCTGACTGGCCGGGGACCACATCGATGGCCCCACTCGTCGCCCGGGACAGCTGATCAATGACGCGGTAGCGTCCTTGATCAAGACCGCCAAAACGACGCGAGTTCTTGTCTTTCTCTTCCTCGGGGTCCCTGGGACGAGCCCATCCCTTTGGATGCGTGCCTTTCCACTTCTGTGAATCATCATCCCATAGCTGAATGGACAACGAATGGGAACCATCGGACGGCGGCGTCACGCGCACAATGAACTCACCGGATGTCATGATATTGAGCGTGTGCTCGCTGCCATCGGTGGCGGCGCTTTCGGACAATGTCAAGGTGTCGGGCATGCACCCTTCTGCATACAAGACAATCTTCGTGTCGCCGTTCTTGACCCAATCGGTAGGCAGCGTCGTGCATTCGAGAGTGGCTGCATCGGGATTTTCTTCAATGTCGGCGCTCTTAAGCCGACGTCGACCGACTTGAAGACTGTACTTGGCCGGCAATTTGGCTACACCATCGAGCAATACTCGGAGGCGTAGTCTGGCACCGGACTTCAATCGAATCTCGCGCACGCCTTCTACGTCGGTCCGACTAAACTTGTCCACCACGGGCGCTTGCCACCATTGATTGCTCCCGGGTTCCACATGGCGAACCAACACGTTGTTCCATGTCAGATTCTCAAACGTTGCCTCACCCTTCTCGTCGGTCGTCTGTGGAGCCTGGTAGTTACGACCGTTTGAATCGGCAAGACTTAACTTCGCTCCTATCTTCACATTTCCTGATTCATCAAGCAATCGCAGCGTGAGAGGCTTGGCGCGTATGAACTTGAGCGCCGGGGCCGCTGCGTCACCTTGAGGGGCGTTGTAGGCTGCGACACGCCCGTCGGCCGTGCTCACATGGCCGCTATCCCACTGGGGTCGCAAGCCCGAAATGATCACGCTGCCCCCTTCGACTTTGCCAGAGAGCTTCTCTTCGTCTTTGGATTGAGCGCCGTACCAAGAAGTACGCTTCACTGTAACGGCCTCGCCGTTGGTTGGCGGTGTCACGTCGCTTGGGCCGATCGGAAACGCCACCTCGCGATATCCGGACAAATGTACGGTAATCTCGCTCGTATCGGCGTTGCCGCGAGCCTGCCCCATTCCCCCGTATCCGTTGGACTGTGGATAGCCTTCCGCGGAGGCCGTCACGGAGATATGTCCGTCGACAGGTACTCCGCTCACTTTGACCGACTCACCGTTCTCGCCTGTACGCATAGCAGGCAAAGGTGGAAGATACCCAATGCCGGCGGGCGCAGGACGAGACCAATTGTCGCCGACCTGCACTTCTGCATTCGCGATGGGTGTCTGTGATGCTTTGTCGAGAACTCTGACGGTAATCGTCCGCGTGTCTTTTAGCTCGACTTCAGGAAGTTCGGCCGAGGCGGCAATGGGCACCTTGACTCGCGCCGCCCCTCGCCCCATCGAAAGCGTGCCGGTATACGATTTGGCATCTGCTGCCTTTGGCGTACACGCCACAACGGTGTAGTTGCCCTTTGGAAACACCTTGGTCTCAATGGCCCCAGACGCGTCGGCGCTACCGTGCTGAAGGATGGTTCCTCCGCGCCGGCTGGTGACCCAATAGGACGCGTTGGGTACAGCTGTGCCTCCTCGTACAACGCGACATCGAACGGGCCATCCTTTCCGAACTACGATCTTGCCCAAAGGGACATCGGCCTTGGTTCCATCAAAGGACGGTTGGAAGTTTGAACTTCCCACACGCCCGTCACTCGTACGGGCGAAAAGCGAACCTCGCATCCACCATGGATTCGACGTCTGCTCGGGGGCATCGATCGGAAGCGCGAACTTCCCGTCCGCATCCGTGGTTGCCTCGACATGCTTCAAGTCTCGAAGTGCCGCGACAACTATCGCCCCTGCCACGGGGCGCCTCGACTCATCGACGACAATGCCTACGAGTCTTTGCTGTTTGGGGCCTTCGTTGTCTTCTTTCGCATTCTCGTCTTTGTTGGACGCATCTTCATCGCCCTCCTTTTTTCGACGAGGGCCCGTGGAACCATAGAGCTCAGGATTGTGGAGCGATTCATAGGCATCGGGTTCGCCCGACGACCCCAACGGGCCGCCATCAAGAAGACCGGTGTCCCCCATAACAAACCAGGCAGCAACCCCGATCGCTGCAGCGAGCGCAAGCCAAATTGCGATTCGTCCCACGGACCCTCCATTTCCGTTCGCTCCGACCCCTCTCGAGGTCATATCAATGAGCGCCTTCTCAATAGAGGGGGCCCCGATGGCCGGGACCGGATCTATGTTTCAACATTCGTTTGCGAAGACGTACGCGCGAACCATATCGATCATAACGCAGAGCCGTGCTCCGATGGGCCTCAAATGAGCCCTCGGTGGTGAGGATCCCGTGACAATCTACTCGCCTTCGCCGGTCGGCTCTTCGCGAGCCGTGACATAGCCCGCATGGGAAGTCTCGTTGTAGACAAACCAAACGGGTGATTCATGCCGAAGCAGATCGATGACGACCGGCAACTGGCGCTCGGAATAGTTCACGTAGTAGTGCCGCTTGCCCGTTGGAAGCTCGACGATGGTGTTCGCCGGCACCGGGACCTCTTGCCTAACGAATCGAAGGATGGCTCCTGCGTCGCCAATCTTCAATGAAATGGCCCCGATCACATCGGCGTTTCCGTCGCTGCCGCCAAAGACCTGGATCGAGTACTTTTGTATTTCGCGCTGGATGATCATGGCGCCTTTGTAGCGCGGGGTGGATGGATGATGCAAGCTTGCGTCGAAACGAGGAGCCGGAAGCGCGCCGAGCGTACTCTCACCGGCCATGCGACTTGATGACCTCGACTACGACCTGCCTCCGGAATTGATTGCCCAGGTTCCCGCGGCGAGGCGTGAAGATGCCCGCATGCTCGTCGTCGAGGAAAAGGCACTTCGAGACGACTCGATCGCGAACCTCCATGGTGTCTTGACGTCCGGTGATCTACTGGTCCTCAACAACACTCGCGTACTTCCGGCCAAACTCGCAATGCACCGTGAGACCGGCGGCGCCGTGGATGCACTTGTCCTCGAGCCAAGCGCTTCGCCTAGCCCAGGCTGCTGGAACGCTTTGTTGCGCGGAAGCAAGCGATTGCGAGAAGGCGACGTTCTTCGTATTCAAGGAGATGCCGCTGTCTTGCTTGAAGCATCCCTCGGCGAAGGCATGTGGTCACTACGCCCCTTGCATGACGACATGGGGACAATCATGAAGAGGCACGGACGCATGCCGTTGCCTCCCTATATCACTCGGTCGCATGGCGACCCTCGTGCCGACCTAGACGAGCAGCGCTATCAGACCACATTCGCCGAACATGACGGCGCGGCGGCCGCTCCCACCGCGGGTCTTCACGTTACGAGCGAATTACTGAGCACGCTGCAAGCGCATGGCATCGAGTCTACCTTTGTGACCTTGCATGTGGGACTAGGCACGTTTGCTCCCGTACGGTGCGACGATCTCGACGACCATTCGATGCATGAAGAACGATACGAAGTTGGCGGTGAAGCGGCGAACATGATTCAACGCGCTCGTACGGAAGGCCGACGCGTTGTTGCGGTGGGGACCACCACCGTGCGCACGTTGGAATCTGCAGCGGCAAGAGACGGCGTCGTACGTGCAGGTGCCTCGCGGACGCGCATGCTGATTCAACCGGGATATTCGTTTCAGGCAGTCGATGCGTTGCTCACCAACTTTCACTTGCCCCGCTCGACGTTGCTCGCATTGGTCGCGGCATTGGTGGGGCGCGATCGCATGATGCAGGCCTACGAGCATGCTGTTCGCGAAAAGTATCGCTTCTATTCCTATGGGGACGCCATGTTCTTGTCGCGGGATGGATAATGGCGCCATGGGAAATCAGGCCGAAACCGTCAGGGCATGCGCAGGCGAGCTGGGATTCCATCTCGCAGGCATCACTTCTGGAAGACCTGTCACGGACGCACTTACGCGACTTGAGGCGTGGTGCGAAAAGGGATACGCCGGATCCATGCACTACATGGACCGCGATCCACCTCAACGTGCAACGCCCGCGACCATCCACAAGCGCGCCGGCAGCGTCATTTCGTTGGCCGTCAACTACTGGCACCCTGCCCCGCCGTTTGAGCACAAAAATCGGTTCGGGCGCGTGGCTCGGTATGCGTGGGGCAAGGACTATCACGATGTCGTCTTGCCAAAGCTCCGAACACTGGGTGAGCGCCTGGAGCAACGCATCCCGTCGTTAGGTCGCGTGAAGGCTGCATGCGATCACTCACCGATTCTTGAGCGCGCCTTTGCAATTCGAGCAGGACTTGGTTTCGCCGGCAAGAACACGTGTGTGCTCATTCCCAAGCGCGGTTCGTGGTACTTCCTCGCGGAATTGATCGTTGAGGCAGAGCTTGAAACGGATACTCGACCCAGTGAAAGCCACTGCGGCACATGCACCGACTGCATGCCGGCCTGCCCTACCAACGCGTTTCCTGAACCGTACGTACTCGACGCTCGTAAGTGTATTTCCTACCTAACCATCGAGAGCGGCGAGCCTATTCCCCGACACCTCAGATCCTCGGTGGGATCATGGATTTTCGGTTGCGATGTCTGCCAAGACGTGTGTCCGTTCAATCGATTTGAATCCGAATCTGACTGGCCCGAGCTTGCACCGGACCAGGGTGCGGGGCCTCGGCTTGATGTGGTTGAGTTGCTCGGCATTTCATCCCGAGACGCGTTTCTTGATCGATTTCAAGGCACGCCCATGGCCCGACCTGGACGTGCGGGACTGCTTCGAAATGCTGCCGTCGTCGCAAGAAACATTGAGTGTCACGAAGCCGTACCTGTGCTCACCGATCGATTGACGGACGAATCCCCTCTCATTCGCGTGCATGCACTATGGGCCTTGGCAGGGCTTGATGAACTCGCCGCGGTTCGCCTGGCGCCTTCCTTGGCGCAAGACGATCAATCTCCTTGGGTTCGTGATGAGGCTCAGGCCATTTTACGCGATGCCGACGCATGAAGCGTCCCTCCTCACCTGCCGTATCGGTCATGATTCCGATCTACAATGAAGCGCCGTTTCTCTCTGCGTCCATCGAGAGCGTGCTCTCGCAAAGTATGGGCGATTTTGAGTTGATCATTCAGGATGATGGCTCCACCGACGGCTCCATTGCCATGCTCGAGTCGTACGCCAAGAGCGACGCGCGCATCCGGCTGGAGTGTGGTCCCCACGTCGGAATCATTCCCACAGCGAACCGTCTACTCAAGCGTGCTAGGGGAGACTTACTCATTCGCATGGACGGCGACGACATTGCCTATCCGGATCGAATTGCTCGCCTCGTTGAAGCGGCCGACCGAGCGCCCCAGGTTGATTACTTTGCGCACGGCGTTCGCTACATTCCGCGAGACACACGTAGCGATGGCATGCGCCGCTACGAGGCGTGGATCAACCCACTTCACGACCATGACGAGATCGTTCGAGATCGATTCGTTGAATGCGTGATGCCCAATCCAGCAGCCGCGTTCCGGCGCAAACTCGCCGACACCTTAGGAGGGTACCGAGACAGCGCGTACCCCGAAGACTACGAGTTCTTTTTGCGCGCGGTCGATGCGGGAGCAACATTCCTAAAACTCCCCGAAGTACTCCTCGACTGGCGTGACCATCCCGAACGCCACTCACGCAATGCGCCTCGCTATTCCTTCGAACAGTTTCGCGCCCTGAAGGTCAGGCATCTCTTGCCTCTGTTGAAGCGGGACGGCCGGCCCGTTGACGTGGTGGGCTACGGCAAGGAAGGCAAAGCATGGGTTCGCGCCCTCACGGAAGCGGACATCTCCATCGCCCACATCTTTGCGCAACGGACCGGTCGCGTGGGGGTTCGCGTGGGATCCGTGGTCGTGGAAGCACTCCAAACCACGCGCCTCACCAAAGACCATTTTACCCTCTGCGCCCTAGGCGGACGCGCGCGCGAGTCGATGCGAATCGTGTTTTCAACTGCAGGCCTTCAAGAACCTCGTGACGTCCTCTTCATATGTTGAAGTGCCACGCCCGTGTGCCTTAGGACGTTCGAGCGTTCGCGTTCGAAAGGCGTACGCCGCTAAAGGGCAAGGCGGACGTCGTGACTTGATCCCAGAAGGGCCACACATTTTCTACAAACCTGAGCTCGATTCGTTCGTCCGTATGTCGTGCGAGCAAGTCTCCCACCGGCTGCATGCTCAAGGCGACAACCGAGTCGTCCGTCACGTGGTATCCGTATGCATCGGGCCATGGCCGAAAGGGTGCTGCGTCGAACTCGTACACATACAGCATGCACTGCTTCATTCGCGTGAGCCATCCAAGCTCGGTCACATGCAGCCTAGATGAAGTTGTATGAAACCTGGACGTGAGCGTTGCCTGCTCCGACTCGTTGCGGGCCCATACAGTGCCTCGAGGACAATCCCGCGGAAACCAGTAGACGGGTACATACCGACTGTCTATAGCCCAAACGAGGGGTTGAACATCCGCATTGCTTTTAGGTACGTGCGGATGGAATCGCTTGATGTCGGGATCTTCACTGAAGTGATAGAGCCTCGCGGGAGAGAGTTCGTGACTGAGGAGATTGACGTCCATCGAACGAACGTACGCTCACCAATCGACGGATGCGAGCATAACTACATCTCTTCGAAACGTGGGTCCCGAACGTACAGGGATCGCCCAGCTCAAGTGCCTCGCTTTTAGTCGCCGTGGGCCGTATGCAGGCGCACCGGCTGCTCGATGGCCATCGTTGCTCCGCCCAATTCTGTACACACTCGTACCACCGCATCGAGATTCTCCGTAAGGCCGTGTCGCACCGTCCAGGTGCGCACAAGGGGAGTATCGATTTGCACTTGTTCTTCGGTTTCATGGCCATCGATCAGCGTGCAAGACTCCGGCAACACCAACTCAATACGACAAACACGCCGCGCATCGACGGGGGGAGTGATTCGTGCTTCGAGCACCACCGAGTCAACGGAAAGGCGTTCAGAGATGGTGACGTTCACGTATCCAAGTAGAGGACGAGGCTTGCCTCGGTGCGAATCGTTCGGAACGTGGGATGGGCTCGGTCGAAGCGTGGAATCGTCGCCGCGTTGAAACAACATGATGGCGGCAGCCGCGACAACGGGGACGGCAACATAGAGACCAAGGCGCTTCCAGCTAGATGACAGGGGCAAAGAATCCTGTGAAGAGGGAGAAGAGGGAGAAGAGGGATTCGAATTCATGCGAACCTCCTAGTTGACCTGCAACGTGTAGTTGGCTCGACTCGAAGGCGTGGCTTCGACCACGACAATGTACTCGCCCGGGCCCACGGAAAGAGGCCCGATCGATTCGTTGGCCGCGCCTCCCGCGAACGACGACGCTACGTAGTTGGTGACATCGTTGTTGGTAAACAAAGAAAGATCGAGATTATCGGGGCTTCCCGCCACGGCTGTGATGGTGAGCGAGATCGAGATCGTAGTACCCGTAGGAACGCTGAGTCGATACCAAGCCGACGCATCAAGCGTGTGCGTCCCAGGGGAAACCATGGTCGAGAATCGCGCGTCGCATTGTCCGCTATCGTTCCCCCCCACGGTAATGGGCTTGGGCCAGATGTCGGCCCCGGCCGGGGGATACGTAATGCTCTGGGCTTCGGGCGTGGTCATGAGGGTGCTGATCTGTGCAGCAGAAAGACTGGTTTGAGCTTCGATCTTGCTTAGGTACGTGCAGATGTAGGCCGCGTCTGTTTGGGAGTCAATCGACTGAAACGCGCCGTAGAGCTGAGCGAGGCTCAAGGCCACGCCGTCGCTGTCCCCATCGGTAATGCCGACGGTTCCATCGCCAAGATCCCAGATGATCTCAGCAACGGTTAGTTCGCCGCCAATACCGCTCTGATCTCCGGACAGGGCATTTTCGACGTTAAACGCGTAGGTGATGCCACCGTTGGTGGAAAGCGAATCGACGTAGCGCGCCGTTTTGAGCAGCAGACAGCCAAAGCCGCTGGCCTGCCCTTCTCCCCATGCAAACGCAGGCTCGAGTCGTTCGCCCGCATGCGGTCCTCCGCGGGTCTGACTATGCGAAACGGTCTGCTCTACAAAGTGACCAAACTCGTGGGCAATAACGGCGTCGTCGAAATAGTCCGTGTCTGTCGTGTCGGGGCTTCCGGCCGCGCCCCCGAGAATGGCAATGGAACGACGTCCGTGGCTGTAGTAGCTCGAGCCACCGATGGAAGCGTTGTTTCCGATGGTGCAATAGGCGTGCAATTCGGGAAGCGTGGTGGACAGTGCCGCATTGACTTGCTCGGCGCACGTAATCAAGACATCGAGAATGCCAAAGCCAATGGAAGGCCGAGTTGCGACAGAGGCGTAAGGAACGTCTACGTCAACCGTGTGATCGCCGGTCGCAGCGAATCCGGCCTGCGCAAACTCATGGACGGCAC
>JAVJHY011490934.1:0-13148 GCA_035593235.1 Phascolosoma agassizii | reverse complement strand
ATAAACTTTTTGATCCGAGAAACTATCCGCTCCGTAAATTGTTGACCACTGATAAACATGAAAACAACATAAAGCCAAATTCACGCGGTGTCCAATCGATTTTGTGATTAAGTGTAAGCATTGGGGGGGGGTGTTATTCTCGGTAGATTCTGGACAGTTTGTTGAATGAAAACCGAGGAGGGTGGAGCTTATTTGGGTAAAACAGAAAAAAATCTGGCGCAGATTTTCAAACCTGACTTCCATTGCTATTTATGCGACAAGTTTTGTTTTTAATCCATGGGCAATTCCCGTTGCATGAAGATAAGTTTCGCATTTCCCATATAGTTACAATTATTTGAAAAATTCGTTTTATAACACACGCCTGCTTAGGCTATAGTAGTTTGCATTTTTTAATTGAGTAAAATCCAAGTCCGGAAAACCCTTGTGGCTATTCTGATTTAAGAATTTGGGCCAGGTTGAATAAACCTCATCGACTTTATAGTTACTCAAAATACAGAGCATTGATTTCAAAATGTTTACATCATAAATTGGGAAACTTTTGTTAGCGCAAAATCATGAGCGTTTTTGGTTAATTCTTACCACGAATTCTTGCTCTTAGCGAGGGACAACGGGAGGCTGAGGGGCTTTTGCTAGTCTACCTGCTCAACGAGCTTTTCGACTAACAGCCTTGTTATGAAGAGGGATCTAGATTGTTGCTTGTTTATTGTTGCTTTAAGCGGCTTTGGTATGTTCCCAAGGCCAACAAGGGAAAATATAAACGGTACATGGTGTACTCAAGATAAAAAACCTTGGGGAATCCTGTTCCTGTTGTTTCGAATTCATCCCATGATCCCGTTTGATTTTGTGTTGTCAGCAGGTAGTCTATCCCATTCTCTACCACGGGGTCTTCATGGTTAACGGTACCAAGTAATCCAAGGAGAGCCCATGCTGTTTGTGATGGGGTAGACAGCCCACCGCCCTTTTTCCTGGGATTTTCATAAGTTTCACATGTTTCTCCCCACCCTCCGTCATTGTTTTGTACAGATTTCAGCCAATTTACGGCCTTTTGAACATAAGGCAGGTTGACATCTTCTCCAATTTTTGAAAGTCCTTGTAATACATGGGAAGTTCCGTAGATATAGTTAACCCCCCAGCGTCCATACCAGGAGCCATCCTCTTCCTGCTCATTCCTTAAAAACTGTATTGCTTTTAAGGCAGATGGATAAGATTTTCCATAATTCATGCTCCCGAGTAACTCCAACATTCGGCCGGTTAGGTCCGCTGTCGGTGGATCAATCATCGCATTATGGTCTGCAAATGGCAATTTGGTTAAAACTTCTTTGGTGTTGTCCTTATCGAATGCGCCCCAACCCCCATTCCGACATTGCATGGATAGAGCCCAGGCCAAACCCCGATTACAGGACGCCAATCTTGTATTTTCGTCTGAACCTTTCAGAGTAGCGCGCTTCAGGGCGAGCAATACCATTATCGTATCGTCTACATCTGGATACCATGGGTTATTTAGTTCGAAATACCAGCCGCTAGCGGGCGCTCCAGGATTCTTAACACTCCAATCTCCTTTGATCTTGACCTCTTTGTGCAAAAGCCACTTGGCCGCCGTTTTTATTGCGGGATGATTTCTGGGCAACCCTGATTTCGACAATGCGTTTATTGAGATTGCGGTATCCCACACCGGCGAAACGCACGGCTGGAGCCGAATACAATCGCCAGATTCAATCTCAAATTTTTTAAGTTCTCTCAATTCGGTTTGAATACCCGGGTATTCATTTTCGTGGCCAAGGGCCTTATAAGCAAAAATCGCGTTGATCATTGAGGGGAAAATGGCGCTTAAGCCACCGGAACCTTTTTGACGTTCCGAGATCCACTGCGCGGCTTGTTTTATCGCCATTTGCCGAACCGAAGCAACTCTGAAACGCTCGAAGATTTTCAATGACGAATCACAACTAATGAACAATTTCTGCCATAATAAATCCTTGGATTTATTATGGCTGGCGACCGTGTCTTTTAAGGGAATGAAACGACCTTTATCAGGAAATAGTTCGTCGAGTAGGGCGTGCTCCGGTGGAGAATTATTCGGTTTTAAGGCGCTAACTATCGATAGCGGGATAACGATGGTGCGTGACCAGGAAGAAAGCTCGTAAATATTGAAGGGAAACCAGTTGGGTAAAAAAATAATTTCTGGTGGAATTGTTGGTACCCCTTGCCAATCATATATGCCATAGACCGCAAGATAAAATTTAGCGAACGTATTAATCCGATGTATACCACCCAGTTCATGAATTTTTTTCCTAGCCCGAACCATACGTTCATCATTTGGTTTATACCCCGCGAACTTTAAGGCCCAATACGCTTTTACAGTAGCCGAAATTTCCGCTGGCCCGCGCAAATAAATTGGCCAACCACCATCGACCAGTTGTTCCTTGACAATGAAATTGGCCAACTTTCGGATTTTCTCCGGATAGGGATTGCCTAGAAAATTTAAGAGCATGATGTAGTCTGAGTTGAGAGTGGTATCAGCCAAAAGATCTCCACTCCAATATCCCTCTTCGCTACGGCGCTCCAGCAGTGCATCTTGCGCTTTCTGGATAACATTTTGAACATTGCGGCCAATACTCATTTTATTTTCATCATTAGTTAGTACAAGCATGGTGTATCCCTTAGAATGGAAAAACGAAAATTTGAAAAATTTAAGTTAACCAGACCGATGAAACGGAATGCTGATTTAGGACTGGTGTGAAAAACAGTGAATACCTAAAAAATTAAAATTAGCAGGCTATAAATCAAACCAAATTATCAAGTTTTACGCTAGACTATAAAAAGACTTAAGTCGGACCTAAATTCACGGATCCTGCAAGAACGCTATTTCCCTATAGCTAAAAATTTCAGACATTAGGGAGTAGTTTAAATGGGTTAACCTTATTCGCTAAATACCTTCAGGTCACCTTTCACGAATAAATGACCACAAAGACATCGCAATATTTTAACATTGCAGCGAACTTGTCTCCATCTAATCCTCCGAAGCTGGCCTAAATTTAAACAGGAAATAATATCAAATTATTTTCTATACGCCTTTACAATGTTTTTAATTTTTTGAAGCTTCAGGTGTCAATGAAGGGGGCAACGATTTTTATACTTGGAAATTGGGCTTTTACCTCTTTTTCATCACCAAGTAAAAATAGTAATTTTATATTGGGACCGGCATCGATCGTAAAATAAATTTGTAGACCGTCATTTCTAAGCCCCCAAATTTGATGGAACACACCCACGGTTTTCGGCAGCCAATAAAGGATTGGCGGCCAAGCTCCGATCATGGTGGCATGCATGCTCAATGCGTTGCATTCTGCCACGCTACCCAATAAAGAAAAGTCTTGTTCATTTATTGCTTTTTTTAGCTTGATTAAATCTCCTTCGACTTTTTGTGGCCATGAATGGTATAAACCGGATGTTCTTACCGTCTGTCTCATAGCCTCCCGGGACCCTATATTTTTTATTTCCGCTGATATCTCCAAAACCCCGACCCGTAGTTCAGGCCAAGTTTCATCTAACGGAACAGCAAAGCTGTCCATACCAGAGCTTAAAGCCCCGGCATGCCATTCGACGAATCCCGAGCAAATTGACCTGCATGCACTACCACTTCCTAAACGAGCCAAAATTGATAGCTGTTTATGATCGAGGTTCCAAGAAAAAAAATCGTTTAGAGCCAATGCCAATGCGGCGAATCCCGATGCAGATGACGCCATACCGGCTGAGGTTGCTACAGTATTTTGGGTATGTACTGAAAAGAATAAATCAGGCACTGGGCGAAATAATTCTAAGAATTGGTGGGTTCGTTTCCAAAACTTTGAATTAATGTCTACTCGTTTTCCTTGTAAGAAAACTTCATCACACCTGGAATTCGGCGAGATAGTTGTAGTTGTACCCAGATTGCCGAGAGAAATGGAAAGGCTAGGGGTCATCGGCAAATTAAGTTCCTCGTTGCGTTTTCCCCAGTACTTGCATAATGCAATATTCGCACAGGCAAAGGATTGAGCCTTTTCTTTCGTTTCTCCAAACCTGTTTTTTAGCAGTACTCTTACGACATCCTGTTTATTCATCAATTGAATTTAATTTGAAACCACCTCTGTAATTTTTAGAGCGTGTAATACAATAATTTGATGTTTTTTATGCTTAAATTTGGGGCGTGCAGAATCTTGAATCTCACATTTTAGATTTTTATTTTCAATTATTTATAACGAGAAATCTATGTAAAGCTGTTGTTCCAACGGCATATTTATTCGGAGTAATTTGAAAATATAGCGAGCGGTAAACCGGTTGACGTCTAAAAGACGAACGGATGAAGTCGGTTATGGATTACGGAACCGCGTAAGATTCACTGCCTTCATAATTCATCCTGAAAATTTTCAGGAAAACAATGTCCGTAGGTTAAAACCAGTATTATTCTGCCATCTCTTTGCGAAAGAATATGTTATGGAAAAGTTGAAATCTCCATTCTGAAATCTAAATGTGAGTTGAACAATTTTATAACATGCTCTTCGCCTCGCAAGCCTCTACTCTTTCAAACCTGACCTAAATCTAAAAATGCAAAAATCTAAAAGATGCTCTCACTCGATTTTGAATCCCTCGGCAGTGATCTCGATAGGTAAAACAGGGAACGAGAAATCAGCGCTTTGAATCCTTCCTAATCCGATAACACAGTCCCCTAAGCCTGAGCCGGATATCTTGGCACCGAAGATTCCAGGATCTTTTCTCAATTCGTAAACGATTTTGGCTAAAGTAATATCACATACCCCGAGGGCATCCATTAATCCCTGATTGATATTGAAAAGTTCACCCAGCCCCTTCCAGTTCTGATTCTTGATGGCATGGATAGCAAGACTACTGCTTTTGTTTATAGCATCATAAATCGAATCACATAATTGGGGAAATTTGTTTCGAAGTGAACTGACTTGGCCAATCACTTGAGTTGTTGGCGTTTTCTTCCCGGAGTTTACTACTGTAATTGGGCATGTTACATCGAATTTATTTATCTCCAATGGACTACTGCGATAGGCAATAACGCCTCCAAGGACGCTGGCGGCTACGTCGGCACCGGATCCGGTTCCCTGTATTTCTCTGACAATTTTTAGGCTCTCGTTAAACACAGTTCGGGGATCGCATGGCTTGTCAATCAATTTGTACATCCCCGCGGTGGTAGCCACTGTCACTGCGGCAGAGGATCCGAGGCCAAGGGTTTCCGGGAATTCCGAGTCAATGACTAGATTGAACCCGGTGGGAATTTTTTCATAAAACTGTTTAATTGTTGCTAAGACAAATTGAAAAGGCTTTCGAATTTCGACAGCGTCAAGTTCGAAGGTATATTCACCAAGGGCAGACTGGAGAGAAATTTTTCGATCGTCTCGCGGCTGAAAAGTTAATGTCAGCCGTTTATTAACCGCACAAACTAGGGCTTGGCTGCCGTGTAAAACAGCATGTTCACCGAGCATCATTAGTTTTCCGGGGGCCGTTACCTTAAAGGAGCCGCAATCCATATTTATCACTTTCTACCTGTATCAATTTATAGCCATAACGCGTACATAATTCTGTGGGAGCAAATTCTGAATATACCAACACCGCTCCAGCGTTTTCGCCAGTAACTGAACCTGCCCCCGATATCTTGGCAGCCCCATCTTCTTTTTCAATATCAAAGATGAATTTTTTAACTTTTTCCGGAACTACCCCAATTTCTGTCAAAAGCTGATGATTTTTTCGAATTCCCTTCAAGATAGAAGGATAGTTATTTTGGGCGAATGCTTCATATAAATCCTTGCCTACGCTTTCAAACTGTTCCCAAATCGTACATTTTGCGAATCGTCGTTTTACATGCATAACACACGCGCCGGTGGAGGAACTAGGTCTTCCAGTAACTACTAAAAAAGCACGCGCCTCAGGCAGTGGAAGGGATTCAGTTTTTCCTTCTTGAAAACGAATAAATCCTCCGTGGAGCGAGACAAAAGGGTCGATGCCGCTGGGTATCCCATGGCATAATCGCTCACATTGCATTGCGCGCAGGAAGTAGTCTTGTGGGCCTAGGTCGATTTGAAAATACGAAGTCGTCGCTCTTAGTACACTTAGGGCCGTTGCTGCAGAGGATCCCATACCGCAGCCCAACGGAATATTAATCTCCATTTGAATATTTAAGCCTCCGGAGAGTGTTATATCATGTTCGTGAATAACTAGGTAAAATGCAAATGGAATAAGCTCCATCGAATTCTTCAAAACCTCATTTATTGGCAGCTTGTTGTCCAAAAATCTTTGATATCGTAGGTTTAACTGTTGGTGTAACTCGAAAAGTTTTTCCAAAGAATAGCTTAGGTGAAAGACCTTTTTATTACAGCTAATTTCAAACGTTACTGCCCTCAACGGACTTGGCTCTATGGAGGTTTTTGCGTAACGATTAACCGCCATTACCAGTGCCGTTTTACCGTAGACAACTGCGTGTTCGCCTGCTAAGATTATTTTTCCAGGAGCTATTGAATTCATCTCAAAAAATTGAATAAAATTACCGCAGAATCAATAAGAAAGCCCTTTTGGATAGTCTTTATGCGCAAAGTACGCATCTGATTTCTTTATCCATAAACTGCTAATTATAAATACGATACAAGTATAGGCAGGATCAATGCCCTACAAACTTGCACCAAACTAGGCCAGGCCCCATTTGTGTAATTGATATCGATCGAAAAAATTTGAAGAGCAACGAATTTTTGTATCAGGTCAATGAGCGATTTGCAGCTCGCCGGAAACCAAGATCGATTAGGTAATCGATAAAATCTGATGGACACAAGCCGAATTCTTTCGTGACATACGCTTGCGTAAATATAACTGTGGCAACTGACAAGCCTGGAAGTGTATTTACCTCTATCAAAATAAGCTGATCTATCTCTTTTTTATACATCAGGTCTATGCGAGCATAACCCTCCAGTCCAATGCCATTAGCAAGTTTCAATACTCGCTTTTTAATTGACTCAACCTTATCCTGATCAAGATCAGAAGGGGGAATGAGGTTTACCCCAACCCCTTTACAGAATTTTTCCTCCAATGTCAAAGCTCCGAAGTTTGAGGGTGTTTTTGACGGCAACAAGGCCATCATTTTACCCCGTTCTCCAACAACTCCAACAGTTATTTCGATGAAATCGGTATCTTCATCATCCAAGTTATCCCCCAAATATTCCTCCACTAGAAGTTCATTTGTGGATCCGCTGGGCATTATAAATTTTAATTCCGGGGAGGCCGCGAAAAATCGTCCACCGAGTCGGCATCTTTGTATTTCATCAAATTTCGCAAACAAATGGATAAAATACGCCGGGACTTCATCGCATTCACCAGTAGAAACCAATACTCCACTTGAACATCCATCATTTAAAGGTTTTACAACAATTCCGTGATTCGAATGAAGCATTCTTTTCCATTCTTCGATCTTTGTATTCATTAACTCTTCGATTTGTTGATAAACCGGGGCAGACTTGACCGTATCAAGTGAACTGTCAGTGTAGCTTAGGAAATTAAGTTTCCCCGCATCGTTTATTTGGACTCCGCTTTTTATTATCCACTCTTTTAAAGATGCAACATTTAGGACAAACTGATGAGGTGCACGGAAGTTATGTATCTCCATTTTCCCCAGTTCTTGACATGTCCGATATTTATTAATGCACAAATTTGACACATGATGGCCTGATCCATTATAGGCGACCCCAAGACGATCTAGAATCCTTTGAATTGTTCCATCTTCACCTAATCCTCCATGTAACGCGTTAAATACAAAGTCCGCTTCTTTTGCCAAGTCGTTCAGTGTCGTTTTTTGTGGGGTAAATTGAGGAAGATCAGCAACATCCTTTAACTCGGAAGAAAATCCTCCAACCTCATTTTGCGCAATGCGATAATATTTTATAAAATTCCGGGGGTGCTGAATCAAATTTTCGATCTCTTTTACGGTGTGCTGCAGGGAGATGAAATGCGGGACCTTCCATATTTCACCGGTCTCGGTCATGAAAATCCGGTTCACTTCGTATTTACGGAGATAGTCAAGTTTTTGTATAACATTCAACCAGCTCATTCGTGAAACGTTTTTTTCTGAGGTTACACCACCACCTATCACCGATATTTTCTTTTTCTTTGGTGGTCTTTCCATTACCCCATCGATCGAAATATTTTCTTTTTGCAAAACTCTACGTAACAGCAAAAGCGAAATTGCCCGTTGATCTAGCTTATGAAGTGCAGCTTGTTGGAAAAAGAAAGAATCGATACCGTATCCTGGAATCCCATTCAGGTCTGACCATATGATTTGCCCATCCTCGGCTAAAAAACCATCAAATCGTGCCCAATCCTCTAACTTAAATTTGATGAATAATTCTTTGGCTTGGCTTCTGATATTCTCGACTATCTGTTGATTGACGGCGATAGGAGTTTGATGTTCCGCTCCGGATCCTGGTAAGTATTTTTTAATACGGGAATAATAATTATGTGAGGAATTTTCCCGTCTCTTAGAGTTTAGCTTAATTTCAGTGGGGAAGAAGGGAATTATTTCATCGTTAAAATCTTGAATTAACACAATCGAAAACTCGCGACCATTGATCTTCTCCTCTACGATTATTTGGTCATCAAATCGTGAAGCGCTTTTAATCGCACTGGCCATCTCAAATTTTGAACTAATAGAAACCCCGTCTGAAGACCCGCCTCTGTTTGGTTTAACGGCAAACAAGCAACTGCTGGTTGACGAAAAACTGTTAGTTATTTCTTCAATACAATAATCATCATTGGCATTAATTAGCCTTCGTTTTACAGTCGGATACCCCCAGCTATCCAAATTTTTATGGGTTTCGAATTTGTTAAATAGGAGCTTTAAGGTTTCCGAAGATGAACCCAATATCGCTTTGCGGCCCATGTTGACTAACAACTCTGGTAACTCCCCGTCTTCCCCAAATTCTCCGTGGATAAATGAACACAAAGCCTGGCTTTTCATAATATGCTTGTGAAGAGAAAATTGGTCTAATCTTTTCAAGCCGTAGTTCTTTCCGGATGAGGAGGGGATAGATGGCCTTAAAAAATCTTCGATTTTGTTCGAATAAAGCCACGAGGGATCAAGCTTGAAAAAATCTTTATTTGGAGCGACAAATAAAAGCGACATCCGTGACTCTTTTATGTCGGTGCGGAGTGAGTCAAAAAAAGTCCGCGCACTATCAAGAGAAATATCTCTTTCAGTAGACGGACCTCCAAAAAAAATAGCAATATTAACGTCTCTTATATCCATTTAGGCCATTGTGAAATAAAGAAATTAGTCATATATAAAACAATCTACAGGTCAGAGCGCGAACTGATAGTCCGTTTTTCTCCCTTCCAGATTCTGAGACGATATTCTTTATAGTGTACTAACTCACTGACTGGAAACCAATTCCTGTTGCGCGATATCGGCATCTGATCCCCGTTCAATAAAAACACGGTATTCTGGTAACGAGGGAGTTCGAGTAAATCATTTATTTTGACCACTGGCCGGTTGAGATAGTAGCTTTCACCGGGAAAATATTTTTTGTTATCTACCATTTCGTAAATCACAGTTTTCAGCGGCAAATTTTTTGACAACTGTTGGCTTAAGTTTCTTTTTTCACTAAGACTGTCGTAAGTGCATAAGCCACTAAATGCGCTCGTGAAGGCGAGGCGGAAAGCGACTATGGATAGGGCGACCGAAAACCAAATTTGTAAATTTAATCTGGCTTTTAGAACAATGATTGCCAGTATGCCAGCTATGGCAGAAAAAATAATAAATGAAAAAAAGTGGTGTCGAGGCATGGCAGGTTCGCTGCCGAATTTTGTCATAGCAACTATTCCACAAATAGTGATTCCAATTAAGGTAATCCAGCTTATCAACCCCGGTAATAGAAGAAGTCGATTTCCATATCGTCGAATCAGGATGTCATAATTCAAACCGATAAGTATCGATAGCGGGCCGATTAACGGCGTCAGAATTCTTGGCCTGAATTCCGGAAAAAACCAAAAGAAATAAAATAGCGAGAACGTGATTGTTCGTAGAAATTTTCCTAAAATAGGATCTTTTTCCAACGGTTGAAACGCCATGCAGTATGCCGGCCAGGCCAAAAACAACCAAGGTGAAAAACTCAGGATACTTTCAACAGGAAATGTAAGTAGGTGCAAAAAATAACTCGAACTGGCTTCCCTATGCTCAAACTGTTGGAAGAAATTGACCACCTTTTCCATCTGATGCGGGGTAATTACCAACCAAAATATAACAAACGAAAAAAGAACACCAGCTGAAAGAAGATGGTCGGCTTGCCTTAAACGTAACCAGATTTTTAAGGGGCGTCTCAGGAAAAATAGCGGAAAATAAAAAAAGAAAATGGCCTTAAAGCCGACCGTCATAATAGCGCCAAAAACTAAAATATGGGCGAAAAACCAGGCGTAAAGCCACTTATGGTGTCCACGGCCAAAGACATACCATACTAACCAACTTGCATTGATCAATAAACAAAACAGCATGTTCTCTTCAGCCAGAACCCCTTGCTTTAGAGCCATGTAACTACTGCTGGCAGCCACAGCCGCCACTCCGCCGGCCCGAGGCCCCGCTGATCTGAAGCCAATAAACCCACATAGAGCGGCTAAACCTCCGAGGGGGATTATTCCAACAAGCCGGATGGTAAATTCATTGGTGGGCAAAACCCGAAAAATTCCAGAAAGAATCCACGGGATCAATGCAGAAATGTCCGATGGGTTTCTCTGGGCGTGGGTAATAAAGTAATCCCCATTATCTATTTGCTCTTTCGCAATTACAGCATAAAGAGCTTCGTCGTGGTTTAGCTCGGGTAACCAGGAATTAGGGATGGTCAGGAAAAAAAAAATAGCAAAAGTGCTGAGAATCCAGCGTTTTGGGTGTTTGGCTTCGGCAAACATGGCTTGTGCTCTATAAGGCTTAAAGTTTCTGATTGACGATAGCCATTTCGAGATTTCAGATGTCTCCGTGAGCGAAAGGGCATCGCCCTGAAGCAGGTTTGTGCCTTTTTCGGCCATGGAGAATGCTAACGAAAGCGAAGCATAACCAATTTACTGCACATTCTCCTTGGCGTTCTCCAGCCTCTGCAATAGGCACAATCAATTCGGAACTTTAAGCTTTATAGAGCACTATTCAAGATGATAACTCACGTTTTAGAGTTGAGATTGCAATTCTTAGAGCGTGTTTTAAAATAGTTTGATGTTATCCCATGTTTAGATTCAGGCCGGGTTTGGATGATTAGATGACGGCAAGGGCGTAGCAATATTAAAATATTTCGATGTTTTTGGCGCCGTTTAATCGTTCAAAGATGCTCTGAAGATGAATTGTGAAGAGCGTTGAACAATTTTAAAACATGTTCTTAGATTATAGAGGGAATGTTCGTTATACTTTGCACAGGTTGAAATTCGACTCCCATCTCCTATTTATCTTGAAAAAGGGAATCATTTTAGCGCAAGATGATGGCAACCGATATGAAACCAGGAATCGATATTTTTCAGCAAAAAAACTCAGAGAATACGGTCACAATTCCATTTTTCCAAAAGCCTGGATTTGTAAAAAATCTCAATCAATTTACAGACGTGTAAAATAAACTAAGGTGGTGTGTAATAATAAATTTAACATTTCGTATCTAATCTTCAGGATAATTTCTTTGCTATTCAATCACGAAATGGCCACTTTATTCTTGCCATTCAGGGGGCAGTCTATACTGTCCGCATTCAGGTTTTCGAAAATTCAGTTTCCCTGAAGGGGATTCAATGGTTAGCCTGGGGTAATCACCTCAGGAATTGAAAAAAACGCAAAAAACACTTTCCCTGAAAGGGATACATATACTAATCCAAATTTTATTATTAAAGACCGTTGCAATTTAGTACCCATCCAATCTCCTTCAAATTTTCGAAAACCTGATTGTGATGAGTCTAGTTAACACCAGGCGCTTAAAATAGCAGCTATTATTCCTGCTATTCCGCAATAAAAATTTCCACAAATCTCAGCGCGAACAGAGCCAATTTATTTTACACTCCTCCTAAATCGAAAATGTTACACTATAAGGAATCAATCAATGTTTGATCTGGAATTTACAAAAGACGCCAACGGACTTATTCCAGCCATTGCCCAGGACAACCAGACAGGGCAGGTTCTAATGCTAGCCTATATTAACCAGGAATCATGGGATCTCACCTTAAAAACAGGTTATGCCACCTATTGGTCTCGATCGCGAAAGAAGCTATGGAAAAAAGGGGAGTCTTCCGGGCATGTACAGGTGATTAAAGAGATCCGTGTCGATTGTGATTGTGACGCAATCATCTTTCGCGTTGAACAGGTGGGAGGATGTGCCTGCCATACAGGCAATCGTTCGTGCTTTTTCAGAAAGGTACAAAATGGGAAACTGGTACCGATTGAAAGCCAATAAGCTTGCTGTACGCATTTAGTCGGAACAATAGTCTACACCTTTTGCAACATCAGTTTCGAGACTTGATCTTTCTATTACCATACTCACTTCCCTACTTACGTTCGGACTCATCATGATCCGTATCGATTTATGTACTCTCATATCCGAAGCTGCAAAATATTAGAGTACTATTTAAAGGAAGAGAGACCTTACCTCAAGTTAACGCTTATGGGAAGTCACCCTGGGGTTTGAAATTAAGCTCAATTCTTACCATGTAAGAGGGCAAAATCCTTTTCAGACGAGGCTGTGCTGTGCTAGAGCCTGCACATAACCGCGCCAAGCAAGCCGTGGCAACCGAGGACGATTGTCCTCCAAAACGGCTTGGCAATCCGATGATTCGAATAGATCGGTGTTTGGTAAAAGTTTAACCCGGAATGATAATCTTTCTGGATGACAATCATCCCCGACCGCTGTCGATTTGCCGATTACAATCGTTCTGAGGGAGAAAATGGGTTCCCTCCTATAGAGATGGCGCATAAATAAAAAATCGAGCCTGTTTTGTGCTTAAAAGATGCGAATTTTAGCACAATTATCGATTTTAATTCTGTAAAATTCAGTCAAAGTCTTACCCTAAATAACACAAGGCCATTTGATTTGTGCGTAGAATGACGATACCAAAGCTTCAATCACTGATAGATTTTACATAATTGAAATATGAAAATC
>JAVJHY011490824.1:0-58346 GCA_035593235.1 Phascolosoma agassizii | reverse complement strand
CATAAAACGCATTAGTTACTTTATCTGCGTCCTCTCTCTCTACATATGAAATGGTCATGGGGCCCTCTCCTCGGTCTTGATTGATTATGACGACGTATCAGAATTGATTTGTCGCTTTATACTCCAACAAAGCCATCGCATTTTCGGCGATAGCGCCTAACAAAGCCGGCTCAGGTCTACTCCGAGCCAACACTAATAAGCCGATTAAGGCAGCAAGTAGGCCACGCGAAATCTGCCGTGCATCGAGATCGCGTCTGAGCTGTCCTTTATCCTGCGCGGCCTTGATTCGGCGGACGAAAAACCGCTCTGTTTCCATCTGAGATTCTGCGACGATTTTCCCGACCTCTTCGTCGTGAACGGCGAGCTCAAGCGCGGTATTCGTCAAGAAGCAACCGCGCCGCGTCGGATCAGCGCTCGCTTGCTCTATCCACTCATCAAACAATTGCCGAATTGCATCGATCGGCGGGTAATCGCGCGACAATTCTCGTAACCGTGCGCGCCGCTGCTTAGCGTTGTAGCGTTTTAAGGCTGCAATAAACAATTGGCGCTTACTGGAATAGGTGTCGTAAAAGCTGCCCCGATTAATACCCATAGTAGCCATGAGGTCGTTCATAGAAGTCGCTTCGTATCCGCGCGACCAAAACGCGGCCATCGCCTTGTCTAGGGTCTCCTCAGAATCAAAATTTTTCTGCCACGGCATGGATAGTTCTCCTTATTAATCCCGATTAGAACACAGTTTGGAACGATCGGTCAAAACTATCCGACTAACAAGATCCAACGCTCGACCTAGCGGCAAAATGAGGTTGAGGGCGGACTTTCTAAGGCTCGGAAAACAGTCACGATTGTCAGCGCAAAACACTGCCTTAACAGCGATCCGCCGCGCGGGGTAGTCGTTACTATTAGCTTATATTTAGGGTCTAAAATGATACGTAACTTACCCTAAATGCTATGAAAATTGCTATCATCTCAAGTTAATTCTCGACGATCATGAATTTAATGTCCTTGCCCCTGTCGAATTTCAACTTTGCGTCTGCCACGACGTCGCGTCTGCTCGCGCGACCGCTAGCGTCGAACCTCCTGGCCAGCGCGATTGCGCTCGTCGTGCCTATTTTGTGCATTGCGCAAAATCCAAGCGCCCCGCCCACCGTGAGTGTGGCTCATCCTGTATCCAAACAAATTACCGAATGGGATGAATTTACCGGCCGCTTTATTGCACAACAACGGGTCGAGGTTCGCGCACGCGTGTCTGGCTATCTCGAATCAGTTCATTTCACCGAGGGCCAAATCGTCGAAAAAGATCAGCTCCTATTCGCCGTCGACCCACGTCCCTTCCAGGCAGAGGTACAACGCGCACGAGCCGAGGTAAAACGAGCGAGCACAGGATTAACCCGCGCCCAACTCGAATTCGAGCGCGGCAAACGTCTTCAGTCTTCGCGCGCGATGAGTAAGGAAACGATGGAAGAACGACTCGCAACGCGCGACTCGGCGCAGGCAGACGTAGCGGCGGCGCGTGCGAGATTACGCACCGCAGAACTCGATTTTGAATTCGCCGAGGTGCGCGCGCCGCTCGCTGGGCGCAGCTCGGATATTAAAGTCGATGTTGGAAACTTAATTTCCGGTGGCGCCGCGAATTCGACTATTTTGACGACGATTATTTCACTAGACCCGATTGAGCTCGAATTCGAAGGCTCGGAAACAGAAATGCTACGCTACATGCGCACCAGCCAAGCGTATCGTCACCCGACATCAACAGAAAGTCCAAACCCGGTGCAAGCACGCTTGATTGACGAACAAGAGTGGTTACATCAAGGCCACGTTACATTTCTCGATAACCAACTCGATTTCAACACGGGTACGATTCGCGCGCGCGCGACGTTTGCGAATAAGGATCGATTATTCTTACCAGGGATGTTCGCGCGGGTACGTTTATTTGCCCAGGAAAAACACGACGCCGTGTTGATCCCCGATAGCGCCATCGTCGCCGATCAGGCACGTAAGATCGTCATGGTCGTCGGCGCTGACAACACCGTTGAGACGCGACCAATAACGCTAGGGCCATTAGTAGATGGCTTGCGGATCGTTCGCGACGGACTCACGACTAACGATCAAATCGTCGTTAACGGGATCCAACGAGCGCGCCCCGGCGCGCTGGTGACTCCACAGCTCATAGATATTTCAAGCGCGGCAGATCCGCGCTAACGACATGCGTCTTTCGCATTTCTTTATCGACCGACCAATCTTCGCGTCGGTTGTCTCGATCGCCGTTACCCTAACGGGCGCAATAGCCTATTTCTCGCTGCCCGTGGCGCAATACCCAGATATTGTGCCACCAACCATTCAAGTCACGGCAAACTACCCCGGCGCCAGCGCCGAAACAGTTGCCGATACCGTCGCCACGGTCCTCGAACAGGAGATCAATGGGGTCGACGGCATGCTCTTTATTAAATCGGAATCCACTGGCGATGGCCGCCTCGCCATCAACGTGACGTTCAACCTCGGCACGGATCTAGATATCGCGCAGGTATTGGTGCAAAACCGGGTAGCGATAGCCGAGCCAAGGCTGCCCGAAGAAGTACGCCGCCTCGGCGTAAACGTGATTAAAACCTCGCCCGATTTGCTGATGGTAATGCACATCTTATCGCCGGATGGATCGCGCGACGCCACCTATCTCTCTAATTTTGCACGTACGCAAATCATTGATCGGCTTGCGCGCTTGGAGGGGGTCGGTCAGGTTCAAATATTTGGCGAGCGCGCCTACTCTATGCGCATTTGGATCGATCCGGAGCGCGCCGCGTCGTTCAATCTGACGGCGCTCGAAATCGTCAATGCGGTACGCCAAAACAACGTGCAGGTGGCGTCCGGCACGCTTAACCGATTACCCGTTCCGAAACCCGGGGCATTCGAGGTGGCGGTCGAGAGCCAGGGCCGCTTTATCGAGCCGGCCGAGTTCGGCGAGATTGTGGTTAAACGCACGTCCGACGGGCGGGTGACACGCCTACGCGATGTCGCGCGTGTCGAACTTGGGGCGCAAGACTACAACGCCCTCGGTTACATCGACGGCAAACCCGCATTACCGGTCGTGTTGTTTCAACGTCCTGGTACGAACGCGCTTGAAACCTCAGACGCGATTAAGGCACTAGTGAACGAACTCGCACCGGATTTCCCCGCCGGGGTCGGGTACGAATTCGCGTTCAATCCAACCGAATTCATTCGCGATTCCGTGCGCGCAGTCTATATCACGATTCTTGAGGCGATAGCGCTCGTCGTGTTGGTGATTCTATTATTTCTACAGTCGTGGCGAGCAACCATAATTCCGCTGCTTGCGATTCCGATCGCATTAATAGGAACGTTCGCGGTCATGCAGGCTTTTGGGTTTTCGATTAATAACCTAACGTTGTTTGGCTTAGTTTTGTCCGTTGGCATTGCGGTCGACGATGCGATTGTCGTGGTCGAGAACATCGAACGTTATTTGCGCGAAGGCTTTAGCCCGAAGGAGGCCGCACACAAGACGATGGACGAAGTTGGTGGCGCGCTGGTCGCGATCGCTTTAGTACTAACCGCGGTATTTATCCCGAGCGCGTTTATCGAAGGCATGGCGGGGCAATTTTACCGCCAGTTTGCGCTCACAATCGCAAGTGCTACCGTGATTTCGGCGATCGTATCGCTAACGTTATCTCCAGCACTCGGCGCCTTGTTACTGCGTCGCCACGACACACAACATCAACGACACAAGCTGATCGCGTTCTTATTGTTTCCGCTTACGTTAATTGCACGCGGCTTCAACCGTTTTTTCAGCGTTTTTTCGAGCGCCTACGGCGCGCTAACCCACCGCTTGCTGCGCATCGCGAGTGTTGTGTTAGTCGTTTATGCGGTGCTACTGGTGTTTACCTGGCTCCAGTTTCGTGACGCACCGACAAGCTTTGTGCCGCAACAAGATCAAGGTTATCTCATTACCGTCTACGTGCTTCCCCCAGGCGCATCGGTCACACGTACCGATGTGGTGGTAAGACGCGCTACAGAATTGCTAATGGCCATGCCAGAGATGGCCCATAACGCGGGATTCGCCGGCCTCGACGGCGCGACCCGTACAAATGCACCGAACGCCGGCGCCATTTTTGCACCCCTGCAACCGTACCGCGACAGAGTCCGAATGGGCCGCAGCGTGCAAGAAACCATGGCCGATGCGCAAGGCCGCCTCAGTACCATTCAAGAAGCCATGGCGTTCGTCGTTCCGCCGCCACCAGTGCGCGGCATCGGCACCACCGGCGGTTGGAAACTTTATATACAAGATCGTGGCGGGCATGGCTTACGCACATTAGAGGCCGCAAGCCAAATCCTTATTGCGCGGGCGAATGAAGATCCGGTCCTCGCGCGGGTGTTTACCTCATTCAACACCGCGACACCGAAAATTTTCGCCGAAATCGATCGAACCCGAGCGGAAAAACTACAAGTCCCAGCGGAACGCGTGCTCGAAACCTTAGAGATATATCTCGGCTCTGCCTACGTCAACGATTTCAACTTTCTTGGCCGGACGTATCGCGTGACAGCCCAAGCTGAGGGTAACTACCGCGATGAGCGCGAAGATATATTGAAATTACGAACCCGCTCAGATCGAGGTGCGATGGTGCCGTTGGGATCGGTTACCTCGTTCCGCGATGTGACTGGGCCCTACCGCGTGCCACGTTACAATCTATTTCCCGCCATTGAAGTGCAAGGCACCGCTGCCCCCGGATACGCAACCGGCGAAGCGATCGCTCGCATGGAAGAACTTGCAGCAGAAGTCCTACCCGAGGGCATGGGCTTCGAATGGACCGACCTCGCGCTTCAAGAAAAGCTGGCCGGCGACACCGGCGGCGCGGCTTTCATCTTTGGTGTCGTGTTTGTATTTCTCGTACTCGCCGCGCTTTACGAAAGCTGGATGCTGCCCTTGTCGGTGATCTTAATCGTCCCGATGTGCCTACTCGCGTCGATCACCGGCGTCATGTTACGCGGTATGGACAATAATATTCTTGTCCAAATAGGCTTTATCGTACTAATTGGGTTGGCGGCGAAAAACGCAATCCTCATCGTCGAATTTGCGCGTCAAGCGGAGCGCGCAGGATTGGACCGTATCGCGGCCGCGGAGCAAGCAGCGCGTACGCGCCTACGACCCATCCTAATGACGTCCTTCGCATTCATTATGGGCGTAATGCCCTTGGCGCTCGCCACCGGTGCTGGTGCAGAAATGCGTCGCTCACTCGGCACTGCAGTAGCGTCCGGCATGTTCGGCGTGACCCTGTTTGGACTTGTATTTACGCCGGTTTTCTACATCGTGTGTCGCGGCGGCGCCAGACGTGCGCGCCACGAACAAACTGGCGATCCCACATCTAAACAATGACATTTCGATGTTTGATATTCGTTTTGGGCGTGGTCAACCTGATCGGGTGTGCGACGGTCGGCCCCGATTACACGGGCCCGCCCGCAACGAATGCAGACACGACGGAGCAGTGGCCGTCGGCACTTCCGCACGACACGACAAAAGTCGTTAACGACGAGCCGCCTGAGTTTTGGTGGCGGCAGCTGCAAGATCCAGCGCTCGATGAATTAATGATTAATGCCGTCGAGGTAAACTACGAGTTACGCATCGCAGCTGCGAACGTGGCGGCCGCGCGCGCGCAACTCGCGCAAGTATCGACGTTACGAAGACCGACTATCGATGTTGGCGGCACCCTAGAAGAACGTCGCGATCCGTCGGCACTCAATGTGATATCTGATCCACATAATCGGTTCCCCACCACGAGTCGCGGCGTGTTTAGCACGGGGCTGAGTTGGGAAATCGATTTGTTCGGCCGAGTTAGCCGTTCGATTGAAGCGGCCACAGCAGAACTCGGTTCACTCGAAGCGGTGCGCAATGTCGTGATGGTCTCGGTGCTAGCATCCGTAGCCCGCGCCTACGTCGATTTGCGTGGCGCCCAACTTAGACTGGATGTGGCGCGCCGTAATGTCGCCGTGCAAGAACAGACCTTGGCGCTGGTTGAAGTACTTCTAGCCGAAGGTGCGGCAACCGAGCTCGATGCAGCGCGTGCACGCACGCAACTGCTCACGAGTCGCGCGCGAATTCCTGCCTTTGATGCGCTCTCTAGAGCCAGTATCAATCGCTTAACAACGCTCACCGCTCAAGCGCCGGGCTCGCTCGATCCGGTCGTTACTGGGTGGCAACCGATGCCGAAACTCGCCAAACTTCCGGCATTCGTTGCGGTTGGTAGACCAATAGATTTATTACGCCGCCGACCCGACATTGCCGCGGCGGAGCGCGTACTCGCGGCCGCCTCAGCACGCATCGGCGTAGCCACGGCGGATCTATTCCCGACCGTCTCGTTTGGTGCGAGCGCGGGTGTTGGCGCAGCGCCGCTGTCTGGATTGATTGCCGCTGGCGCGCCGTTTTTCGCCGTCGGCCCGTCGATTACCTGGAATATTTTTGATCGCGCCGCAATCTACGCGCGTATCCGCCAAGCAGATAGCAACGCGGCGGCCAATCTAATACGTTATGAAGCCACCGTTACCCGCGCCCTAGAAGAAGTTGACACCGCGATTAGTGCCTATCGCAACGAGGGACTAGTACGCGAACAACTCGCTGAAGCGGTTAGCTCTAGTCGCTTGGCCGCGAATCTCGCGCGCCTTCGTTTTCGCGAAGGTGTGGAGGATTTCTTAGACGTACTAGACGCCGAAAGAAATTTACTAAGCGTCGAAGATCAACTCGCTGTCTCGGAGATCCGCGTCGCACAACATTTGATCGATATCCATCTCGCCCTGGGTGGCGGATGGTCCGCGCTACCCGCACCCCCGCATCGCCCCTACAACTCCTCGCCTTAAAATCGGCGTTCGAAGTTTAGTTCCGCCGCGACACAGGCATTAGGCGTCGCCTTCCCGAATCTCGTTTCGTCGACAGGTGTTGGCTCCGAACTATTCATTTCGTTATACAGTGATATTGCAATGTGTTCGGCGCATCCGGGCTCGGTGCGCTGCCTAACCCGATCATACCCAGCCCGATCAACGTGAATTCGTCACGCCTGACGTAGTGCGGGTCTGCATGCGCAAAATCTTTCACGTAAGTACCATTCGTACTCACGTCGGTTAATACGAAACGACCTTTACGCTCGTCGATTCGAGCATGTAGCCGCGACACAGTCGTATGCTCGACCACAAGCACGGCAGGCGCGACGCGGCCGATTGTCACGGTCTCACCGCGATGTACCTGGAGACGAATATTCTGCGGCGTCAACAACTCCAAACTCACGGCGCTACTCAGGCGGTTCGCTAGTTCGTTTTGTATCGACTCGGTGGCGTCGGTGGTGTCGAGGAACACCTCGTAAATTGCCGTCGGAATAATTTGGCCTTTGAGTCGCGCATGCTCGATGAACCGAAACCCCACCTCACCCTCATCGTAAGCTGCCATTGCGGGTTCGGAAAGCAAGATCTCACCCGCCTTCGCCTGATCAGTTAAGCGTTTTGCTATATAGACGGTATCGCCGACGGGCTTCCCGTCTTGCTCAAATCCCTCACCGCTATGCAAACCGATCCGAATCGCAATGCCATGGTGATCCGTTTCCGACCGTTCAAATTTCGCGGTTTGCAATTGCATGTCGAGCGCACTGCGGATCGCTGCGGTGCTATTTGGGAATGTGCACATCAGCTCATCGCCAATCTGGTCGATAACTTCGCCGCCCTCATTACCCACTGACACGGCAAGGCGTGTTAAAAGATCGCTGACGAGTGCACTCGCGCGAGTATCGCCAAGTTCGCGATATAAGCGAGAGCTATCGCTGATATCGACAAACAATACGACGATCTGGCTACGAATCGGTGATGAGTTTTGGTCGTCGTGCATACAGGGGATAATAGCGGCAACAGGTAGCTTGTGGTAAGTCCGAACACACCTTGCCTTGGGCCTTATCGTGATACGCCCGCACATGTTGGTCGCCGTTGGAAACGCTTCGTGAATTTCCTATGTTGGCATTAATGTGTTCCGTGATAACGGGTGTGTTGCTCGCAAAAATACTTTAACGATACGCATCGCATCAGTTTATAAATCACATTATATATGTCGATAATATCTTTATTATCAATGTAGTTACAAAGATATTCTCGATAAAAATGAGCTATAACTAACCCAGCAACGCGAATATTGACGGCATAGCGAAAGCGCCGATGGCCCCTAGGCTTTAGCTTCAACTACCAATCGATCAATCGTACGCGCGAGGGGGAATTTGGCAGTTAGCAATGGAGACGTTCGCGGAGATCGGGCCTGAGAGTCCGATCAGGAAGGGTAGCTACCGAGCTGACCGTCGCTCGCTGAGTTCAGGGCCCGAACGGCGATTCACGCCGATTGGGCAAGCTCCGCTTTAAGTTGTTCGATTTCTTTACGCACCGCTTCGACGTCACCAAAATCTCTTTCAAGATTAGCCCGCGCCTCGTCAAGCTCTTGTTTCTCTGCACGAACTTTGTCGGCGAGCAGGCGAATCTTTTCACTTTGCTCGCGCAGCGCAAGCTGCTTGGCCTTTAAATTCGCTTTCCACTTCAACTGGTGGGCCTGTACCGTCCCTTCCACTTGCCGTTGATAGTCTTTGAATTTATTTAAATACCCGACTTGGAGTTTCGATTTTTGTTTCGCCAATAACGCTTCTACGGATTCGCCGGTACCGTGCTCATCGCTCGGTACCGGGACCGCTCCGCTATCCTCAACGCCGTCAAGGTTTGGGGGAGACTCGAGCTGCAATTCCGGTTCGGATTCGAATTGGGATTCGATGTCCATTGCAACAGCCGGGACGTTTGGCGAGTCACCTTCACTCGCGTGCTGGGCTCCGACCTGGGCAGTTGTGCTCGAGTGTCGGGCGGCATCTAAATCTACATCGACAGGTTGTTGTGCGGTCGGCTCGAGCTCAGTTTCTGCTTGCTCTGGTGCGATTGTCATTTCCTCGGAAATGACATCGAGATCCGCACTTGCCGATTTTTCTGGAGTTAATTCAAGCTCACCATCAGCGGCCGATTGCTCCCGAGCGACAAATTCGTCTACGGCTAATTGAACCGCCCCTCCCATTTGATTTACCGTTTCCTCGGCGTCGAATTCCAATTCAAGCGCCGAGGCGAACTCCAGCTCGTCACCCGACGATGCCGGTGCGGGTTGCGCCTCGGCGGTACTGGCATCGCCCTGATCGTTATCGAGGCGGGGGCTCCCACCAACTTCGCGGCCACGTAATGTTTCGGACAACGGATCGTGGTCGATCTCAGCCTGCGGCAGTTCGAGGTCGGAACCGCCGGCATCCGCCGCAACTTCTCGCGACCCGGGTATTGCAACGACACCGTCCGTGTTGGCGGCTTTTACGACTTCCGCGTTGAAACGCTGCTCACATTTTGCAACCGTTGATTCAAGTCGTAGAACTTCGAATCCTCGCTCCGCTAGGATAAACGCGCCGAGGGTAGTTTCTTCGGCGCTATCGCCACAGATAATATAGGTAATTTCTGGCGATAGATTTTTCACGTGTAAGCGCAAAAGATTAAGACTGATATTTTGGCTTTTCGGGAACGATCCCGCGAGGTGTTCGTTTGGTTCGCGGACATCCAACCACTCCGCGCCACCATCTAGGTGGACAATTGCGTCTTCATAGGACACATCTTTGATAAGCTGCTTGAGGATGATTTCCTTGAAATCAGTCGCTTTTAACTTGATTAGCTCTACGGGAGATAGCGCTGTTACCGTCGCGTCGCGTTTTTGGCCTGTGATTAACGCGCTTTCGCCAAACGTGTTCCCAGGTCTAAGATCGCGAAGACTTATATCGCGCTGATTCTGTTTAAGTTTACGTCTAACCTCACAAGTACCGGCGACGACCACGTAAAAATAATGGCCATCGTCCCCCTGATTGACGATCGCCTCATTCGCATCAAGCTGCTGGGGTTCCATTTTGTCGAAAACTTTTTGAATGCTCGTTGCCGGCATCTGGGAAAATAAGCTTGATTGCAAAAGCGTGACCATCACATCGGAAGTGTCGGCCAATTCGATATCTCTAACCTCTAAGTCTTGGGGTAGCTCAGAGGGCACATGCGCGAGCAGCAACGATTCAAGGATATCTCGGGGTATGGTCACTAGCGCACAGGGCTGGACCGCCTTTAATTCGTGGATTTTCCGCGTGCCCGGGTTGAGCCGTCGCAACGGCACTTTCGTACCCGCGCGCATCACTGTCTCGCTTTCATTGTTCCATAAGAAGTCGACGCAACCTTCAACGATATAATGGACGAACTCACCCACCTCGCCTTGCTTAAGGATCACATTATCCACAGGGTAATCTTCAATCACCGCCTTTTCCATTAGGCGATTAATCGCTTGTGCGGGTAATAAATTGATTGGTCTCAGCCCGCTGATAAGGTCGCGATAGTCCTCAATATCGTAAGCTGGTATATCTTCTTCCACGGTTTTCGACGCGTTCTCCGGTTGCATTTCGATGCCTGTCCTTTTTTGTTCCGAAACAAAATCCCCTAACTGTCGCGGAAAGCATAGGACACATGACGTGAGCCGTTATCGACAAGTCGACCTTCAACAACGGATTTACAATCGTTGACGATAGTCGAGCCTGCTTTCTTGACGCACACTTATCGCCCTATCCCTAACGACAACAACGACCCCACGATATCAATTCTTAATAGCCGCGAGCGTTCTGCATAATCCCTTGTTGCCGTTTTGTGCACTGTGCACGGAATTTGCAGGATACGGCCAAATATCAAAGGAATTCGCTTCCCCAATATCTCCTGCGCGGCGACACCTCGCTGGAGTCAGTCTACCAACAGCTCCATCAACGGACCAAGAAAAAGGAACGCGACTCGTATTGCACGTTCAGTAGGTGGACGCTACCCTGAATCATGGGCGAACCAATTCAAGAAGTGACGATAGTAGGCGGCGGGACGGCAGGCTGGTTAGCCGCATCGGCAATTTTACAGTCGGTGGCGATGCCTGGTCGGCAGCCGCCGCTACACATCACGTTAATCGAATCGCCGACGATACGCCCGATTGGCGTCGGCGAGGCGGCGCTGCCAGCACTCCATTCGTTGATCGAGTTCCTCGGCATTGACGAACGAGAGTTCGTGAAACGCACCAATGCCGCAGTCAAAATGGCCGCGAGATTTGTCAATTGGAATCACGGCCCGAACGGGGAACCGATCGACTTCCTCAACATCATGAATAGCCCGCCGGATGGTTCGGTCGGCACGCTCGCGGATTTCTTTATGGCCTTTCACGGCGATCGAGATACACCGACCGCCGGACGTTCGTACACGCGACTCGTTTCACCATCTACCGAAATTATCGATCGTTACCTGGGACCTTTTCCCATCGGTGGTGACCCGCGACGCAGGGCGGTTAATTATTCCTATCATTTCGACGCCACAGAGCTCGCGAAATTAATGCAAGCACGCGCGAGTCAGCTCGGTGTGACTCACGTGGTGGACGATGTCGATGATGTTGAACATGACGAGCAAGGGTTCATCCGCGCACTAACATTGCGCGAGCGGGGACGACATCCTGTGCAGCTCGTCATTGACTGTACTGGCTTTAGAAGCGATCTACTCGGACACCAGATGCAGGTGCCGTTCGATTCTTACGAGCGCTATCTTTTAAACGACCGCGCATTGGTAGTGCAGCAACTGCCACATGACGATCCCACACGGATCGAGCCTGTGACGCGTATGACTGCAATGAATTCGGGATGGACTTTCCGTACGCCGCTGTTTAATCGGATCGGGAGCGGCTATGTATTCTCGAGCAAGTTCATTAGCGATGATGAAGCATTGTGCGAGATGACAGAATTTCTAGGTCCAGCGATCGAACAGGCCTCGCCGCGCTTCATTCCCATGCGACTCGGCCATCGGCGACAACACTGGGTAAAAAACTGTATCGCTGTCGGGTTATCCTCGGGCTTCATCGAGCCGATGGAGGCGACGGCTATCTATACGGTGCAGAAAGGGATCAACATGCTCCTCAAGTCGTGGCCAACCCAAGATTACGAGCCTGAGCTTGCGCGCCGTTTCGACCGCCACATGAATGAACTCTACGACGAAATCCGCGATTTTATATTTACGCATTTCTATCTCAATAATCGCACCGATCAACCCTACTGGATTGCCGCGCGGGAAGACGTCGAGGTACCCGATTCCGTTCAGCAAAACCTCGAAGTATGGCGTCACACGTTGCCGGGCCCAGAAGACTTAAAATCGCAGCATGTGTTCTCGTCAAACGTATTCACACTCATTTTAATCGCAAAAAATTTCTATAAAGGGCGGCAACTTCCATCTGCAAAACTACTAAACCGGGAGCCCTGGGATCACATCGTTAAGCAAATTGAATCTCAACGCGCGGGGCTTCTTAGTTCACTTCCCGATCATTACCAGCTGTTGTGCGCGCTAAGAGGAGAGGAAGACGGTTCGGCAAAGCGTCCCCAAACATCAGGCAACCTCGGTAATAAAAAGAATAAGAAAAAGAAAAGGCGCAAGAGATAATCGGGGCGTAAGAGGCGAATCACTCGTCGCAATAGTATTTTGTTGACCAATCGTTGCACAGGGTACGCGACTTAGGTCAGAACAGTACCTTGATTGAGCCGGTGAATTCCCGATCCTAAACGGTTTGCCCGCAGTCGATTTACGCTGTCAGCGTACATCCTGCAAAAAATATAATAAACACAATTTACCGGTCCGCATTGTCGCAACGAACCGCATCAATTTTCCTTACGAATTAATTTCACGGTCGTGAGGGGAAATTATTTCTACGCACTCATCGGAAATCGAAATCAAATACGACCAACCATCCGTACTATAGGTAGCAGAGCTTAAGGTGTAACTATCCCGAGCATAGTGCCAGGTAATCGTATAATCTTAAGCCGCTTGAAGATACTCCATCGGCGTCATGCCATTCAATGAGTCGTGGGGCCGTTCGTAGTTTTAAAGATCGACCCAGTCGTCAGTGGCATCGCGAACTTATTGCAATGTTTCGAATAAATAAAGATCCACGACGTCTTCGCGATAGGTTCGGTTAAATCGCTCGATGTAACTGTTTTGATAAGGGCAACCCGGTTCAGTAAAATCAATTTTGATGCCTTTTTCAAGCGCCCATTCTGTAAACGCGCCGGAGGTAAATTCGGCGCCGTAGTCCACGCGAATGATCGCAGGGTAACCCTGCCAGGCCCCGATACATTCCAGCACCATGATTACGCGCTCTGCCGTGATCCCCGAATTAATATCAATAGCGAGGATCTCGCGATTAAAATCATCGACGATATTGAGTGTTCTAAATCGATGGCCGTGGTGCAGCACACCACTCATAAAATCCACAGACCAACACGCGCTAATCTTTGACGGTACAACCAACGGTAGCGGATTGCGACGCGGTAATCGCCGTTTCGCTTTGCGACGGATATTCAACCTGAGCGCCAAACAAACGCGATAGACGCGCTTGTAGTTCCATCGATGTCCTAGCTTCCGTCGGATGATTGTCGAGCCCCCGATGTTTCTTACTATTTCAATGACTTGAAAAGTCACCGTGTCCAGATCGTGTCTTAAGTGAATCACGTTTCGCGTCACGCGTTGTCTTGAAACGCATTGGGCGGTCGTTGGACGCACCGAAAATGTAGCGGCCGAGTCTAGATAGCTCGTTGAACTGCCCGCGTACGCTTAGAAACCGTTGGGTTTGACCCTGTGATCGAAAACCTAACACCTGACTTTCTTGCCGTCTTGTTGGTTCGTTGGGTGGTTCCATCCGCGTGTTCGCGTACTGATCTGGCAGCGCGCGGAACTGGCGGCATCAACTCACGTGTTGCTGCCGCGTTACTCCATAGTTTGGCGGTTGTTTGTGAACGACATAACTTGCGAAAAAAACCCTTAGCAGCTTGAGTGTATTTAGGCGCTTGCACGAGAATCTCGATGAGGTCGCGGTCTTGGTCGACTCCGCCGCCACCGAACGTCGCGCGCACCTAGGCGCTCCTTGATCTTTAGCGGGTGGCCCGGCCCAAACGTACGGCGCCACTCGCGGATGGTTTCGCAAGAAACTGTGGCACCGCGTTCCGCAGGTAGTTCTTCGACATCGGGAAATCTCAGCATAAACGTACGCTAGAGCCGCACCGAACGGGCGATATTTTCAAACGAAAATCGATATCGGCGATCACCCGCCAAGCTGACAAAACCCGCGGGCAGCTTTCGATGCCGAGCGTTGATCTCGAGCGATCGTTACGCGGCTATTTGTACTCCAGTCATACGATTCAAATCGCTCTCTGGAAAATAGTTTATCCATACGCACCAGAAGATGCCCGCTTTTACCGTTTCAACTCGCTGTAACTTGCCTTGGTCAGATTCTCCCCAGAAATCGACGCGATTTACCGTAGCCCCGCTATCGTTGTACCAGATGCCAACACTCTCGAATTCCGTATCGTAAGCGACAACAATCGCTCGACCATCTACAGTCACGTTAATGATATTGCCGTTGTCGCGAATATATTCTTCGGTGTACGCGACAGAGTCCCGGCCTATATCGAAACCCCAGACTAAGACCTTTTTGCGTAGCCGATCATCTTCCACGTCCATTGTTTTGAAGAATAAAATCTCGGTGTGATAATGCGGCACAGCGATCCAGCAAAAAGCTATTTCTACAATATGATCGAACATGAACAGCACCGGATTTTTCCTAAACGGGACGATCTTGTTTAAAAATACCTGACCGTTCGGATAGGCTTTTTCAAAGCCGCGAAACGACATCCGAAAGGTCGGCCACGGCTCCATTCCCTGCGCATAACGGCCATCACGTTCCCGCGTGCCGTACAGTTGCTGTATCGGTTCGCCAGTGTTGTCGCGCACGATCAGATTGTTTCCGACCTGCGCGATGACCTCTAAGTTCAGTTTCTCGCCGTCTATTTCAGGACGATAGCCAACCCCCGAATTAGACATCATGCAGTAAGTCATGATCACGTTTTCCCCGCCCAAGCCTTGGTGATCACCGGCAAGATGGTTGCGCTTCATTTGGTTATCGGCATGCGCACGAGCCTCACCATTATTTTCTACGACGATGACACTTTCTTCTGCGCGCAAGTAATCTTTTGCTTCCGATATAGAGTAGTACTTGGCTCGATCCTGCTGATTGCGTAGACCCCAATGTAGCCAGATATAGGGAAACGCGACAAAGACTAGAGATATTATTGCTACGATGAGAAACACGGTTTGTATTCCAGCGCCGGTGAATAAAAGCGTGGAACCAGCAACTAGCACCCCTATTATCGCAACCGCAATGAGTTTGTACTCATTGCGGATGGCGAAAATCATCCCTGAGCGTTTTACCCCCAGAAATACCTGCGTAATATCTCCGAGATTTCGAAAGTAAACGAAAGCTGCTGACGCGCCAATTACGAGCGCGGTCCAATGAGCAAATTCTAGTACGAGTGATGGATTCGAAATAGAGTTCATGGCGCGCTCCTAATCTGCCGCTTTCGCCGTAGCGCGGATTTCAAGTAACAATCCTTCCATGCCTAGTTCAACTACGCCAACCCCAGTCCAGGCGGGGTTCGGGGGCCGCATGTATTTATCTTTCACAGCCATTACAAGTTCCATATGCTTGCGCAGGTCAATGTGAAATGTCGATAACTCAAGAACATTCTCGAGACCGACGCCACAGGTAATAAGAACCGTTTTGAGGTTTTCGAAAGCTTGGATAAACTGCCCCTCAGGGTCTTCGACAACCTTCCCATTAGAATCGACGCCGACCTGCCCGGAGACGAAAATCAATCCGTTTTCGATGGTGGCACCGGAATACCCTGCCCTGTCGTATATATCTTGCTTATGAGATGGGGTGACTGCTCGAATTACCATAAGAATTTCCTGTATTAGTTGTGTTGACCGATGTTGAAGAAATTTATTACATGAATATAGGGATAATGAATATATTCTGCTATATTGTAAATAGGAAATAAATTGAGCGAGCGAAAAACTAAAAATTTACCCGGAGATTTAGTGGACGACATGGAAACATTCGTTCCACTGTATAACCGTTGGCTACATATGTGCTTAGCCGGTAACGACCTAACGCCTGCACGAGTTAGATTGTTAACCGCGCTGGAATTAGGTGGGCCACAATCCATGAGCACACTTGCAAAAGCATTAGATGTGACAGGTAGGAACGTAACGAACTTAGTCGACGCACTCGAGAACGACGGACTCGTTAAACGCGTACCGGACAAAGTCGATCGGCGAGCCACCTGTGTTCATCTTACGAAGGCAGGCTTAGCCGTCGCGGAAGAAGTATGTAAGAACCACAAAAGCGATGTTGCCTCAGTGTTTGCAGAACTCTCGGTAACCGAGCAAAAACTATTCGGAAAAGTACAAAAAATATTAGTGGAAAACTTGAAGCGCAAACTCGGCGGCGACTAGCCGTAACAGCAAATTCTCGTCGGTGCTCTGCAGAACGCCTCGGTTTAGATCCACACAAAGATCAAAACCAAGTGCAACGCAGGAATTAGATAGCCGGTCTGGCTATCAACGAGATTGAAAATTTCAGTATCAACATTATTAGATAAATACGGAGTCCCTTATGTCTACGACCTATTCTGGCGGTTGCGCTTGCGGCGCTATCCGATACGAATGCTCAGCCGATCCCGTCATGTCCGTGAATTGCCACTGCCGCGATTGCCAGCAGGCAACCGGTAGCGCGTACTCGACCGATATGGTGGTGCCCATAACGGGCTGGAAAGTGACTAAAGGTGAAGCAAAATATTTTGACAAAACAGCCGACAGCGGGAATACGGTAAGCCGCGGATTTTGTGGTGAATGTGGTTCGCCGCTATTTGTCAAAGAATCGGCCGCCCCGGACATTATCGTGATAACGGCCGGGAGTTTGGACGACCCGAGTCGGTATTCTCCGACAGGTGATCTGTGGGTAAGTAGAGCGCAGCCATGGGATCACATGAATCCTGCCCTAGAGAAATTTGAAACCCAACCGTAACTATCACGTTGAGCGATCGAAAATGAAACGGTAGAGCTGGTTAACAAAGCACCGAGGCGGATGATCCGGAAGTGACCGAATTACAAACTTTTGATGTAATTATTGTCGGCGGCGGCATTGCCGGTAGCGCGCTCGGTGCCAATTTGGCGCGGAGCGGCTTGACGGTCGAGATATTGGAACGCGACATTGAATTCGTCGATCGCGTCCGCGGAGAGTGGGTGGCGCCGTGGGGCGTTGCCGAAACGAGAAAACTCGGCCTGTACGATAAATTTATCGCGGCCGGCGGACACCACATCACGCGCGCGATAAACTACGACGAAATATTGGCCCCTGAAGAGGCGGAAGCAAATCCACTCGCGCTCGGGGAGTTAATTCCAGACATCCCCGGTCCGCTCTGCACTCAACACGTCGTTATGCAAAACGTCGCACTGGATTACGCAATTGAATGCGGCGCCGTAGTCAAGCGCGGTGTAAAAAAGGTGATGGTCGAGTCTGGCAGTTCGCCAAGTGTGCGCTACACGCTAGATGACTCGACAGAAACCCATCGATGCCGTCTGATTGTTGGCGCGGACGGACGCTCGTCGACAGTACGTCGACAAATTGGTCTGGAATTGAATGAACCAGCGGTTGATCACCTGATATCGGGCCTACTCGTCGAAGGAGTGCCTGAATGGCCACCCGATCTGCAATCCTTAGGCAAGGCTGGGGACGTCATGTGCCTGATCTTCCCGCAAGGCGATGGGAAGTTGCGGTTGTACGTTGACTATGGCCTCGAGAACCGCGGCAAATACACCGGCAAAAAAGGCGCGGAAAATTTGCTGAGGGCATTTAATAAGGCGTGCATTCGCGGCGGCGAGCATTTTAGCCACGCCACCCCGATTGGGCCTTGTCAGTCGTATCCAAGTCAAAGTGCGTCTCTCGACAACCCGTTTATCAATGGAGTGGTACTTATCGGTGATGCCGGCGGCTACACCGATCCGATATTCGGCCAAGGTCTTTCCAACACTCTGCGTGACGTCCGACTCGTTCGCGATATCTTGCTCAATAACGAAGATTGGTCGCCAAGATCATTTCAACATTATGGAGAGGAACGTAATGAGCGTATTCGCCGAGTCGTTCAATTGAATAGATTCGCGACGACGTTATTTGCGCGCTTTGACCCAGAGTCCGTCGACACACGGAACCGAGCGATGACACGTATCGCCGAAAATCCTGAATTCGGCGCACTGTTCGATGCCGTGTACAAGGGACCAGACTCCATTTCGTCGGAGTATTTCACCGACGAATTTTACGCGCAAATATTCGCACCCTAGCGCCGAAATCATCGCCGGCGAACTGACTGCATCGTAGGTAGAAAAAACAAAGAAACTCGCCGTGAAATTCGGACTTATGTGCAGCTTTATTGTGCCGCCAGGTTCGACGATCACGCACCTCGATACGTTTCGAGAAATGGATCGCCTCGTGCCCTTGGCCGAGAGCCTCGGCTTCGATTCATTTCAAACTACCGAGCACCACTTTCAGGAAAATGGTTGGGCGCCAAGCCCGCTCGTCGTTTTGGCCAAAGCCGACGTTCCCTCCATATTGAGTAGCACTAAGTCTGGGACAGTTACCGCTGCAATGAGCGAATCGGATAGTCAGCAATTCGTGTCTAGGACCGTGTCTAAAGTGGCGAGAAAGAGGGTAATTCTATACGCGTGGGTCGGTCGGCTAGCCGAGTGATCGCATAGGGGTTAGGCGGACCGTACCGAGGGTTTTCGCGATAGTCGATTTTTATTCTATAACTCTTTTATTTATCTAATAAAATGACGGAGATGGAAGGATAGACTCGCAAACAAAAGGTTGTTTGATCGCCTGTGGCTCCCGAAAATTCATACGGCAGGAAATCAAGCCGCTACTCGTTCGTAATGGTGATGTAATCCACCGAGATCGGGAAACCCAACAACGATATCCGATTCCTGTAACTGCACTGGTCGAGAATTTGGAGTGTCCATCTCTAGCGACAAATGCGTGCGCCACCGATGGTAATAATCAAACTAACTTGTCAGGATCCGTTTCCATTGACGCTCGTTCAATACGACGATGTGATCTAGACATTCTCTGCGGATGCTCCCGATAATTCGTTCCACGTAGGCATTCTGCCAAGGGCTCCGCGGAGCGGTCAGGATCTCTTCGATACCCATGCTTTGGACGCGCCTTCGAAATTGGCTCCCGTAAATCTCATCGCGATCCCGGATAAGATATTTGGCCGCCGTGTCGAACGGAAACGCCTCAATAATCTGTTGACCAGTCCAATGCGCCGTTGGGTGTGCGGTGACATTGAAATGAACAACCTGGCGCCGATGATGGGAAAGGATAACCAGGACGTACAACATCCTGAATCCTACCGTTGGCACAACTAGAAAGTCGATTGAAACCATGTCCTTCGCGTGATTGTTTAGAAATGATTTCCACGTCGGCGATGATGGTTTTCGAGAACGCACTCGGTACTTCTCTACGGTTGATTTAGCAACGTCGATGCCGAGCTTGCGAAGCTCGCCGACAATCCGTGGCGAACCCCAGCAGACGTTGGCCTCTGACATCTTTCGGATCAACTCTATAATTTCTTTTGGTACCGACGGCCTACCGCGATCGCCATGTTTGCTCAACTTAGTCCAATGATCCCGAAACCGTTTTCGTTGCCAAGCAATCACAGTCGCGGGCTGGACAACGATTAGGGCATCCCTCCACCCAGTCCAACGCCGGGCGATCCAAGACCACAGTATTCGATCGCCCCGTTCTATTTTCGGTCGCGTCGTTGAGCGTTGATACACCATGATCTGATGTCTTAGTGCAACGATTTCGAATTGTAATGAGGCGCGTGACCGCAGCATCGTAGACGCGAACGCCAAGAGCGCACAGATAATGGGTTTCACGATCCTGGATCCTTCTCAACGCTGACAATAGCTGGAGATCCCAGGCTGACGTTGTTCGAGAAATTCGTCAAGTAAATCAACCACTACGAATATTCGGGAAGGACAGGTGCGAATTCTAATTTTGTATGAAGTGCCGACGAATTCCAAGAATTGCTATCGACGATAGCATTGTTACGTTTACTACGCGATACGTGTTCACGTAATTCTCTTCAAACAATTTGTCGCCGCGCTCGCTTGCTCAGACCAAGCGGTACACATTCCGTCATCTCTGAGTCGCTACTTGTGAAAAATCACATCGTGATCGCCCGTCGGTCCTAAATATTAGATTATCGCCACGCGGCAAGTGCTATGTATCGATGATAGAGTCCCCCAAGGAAAGGTAGCGACAACGTTATTGCTATCGCAATATTCGACCGCGCGGGTGGTCGACGCGTATTTGTCTAAACCCAAATGTGTCCGATGCTCGGCGACATTCCGCCAATATTGAGTGGCACTATTTGCGATAGTTACTACCGCAGTGAGCGAATCGGGCGGTCAACAGTTCGTGTTTGAGCCGCGAGAAAGAGGGTGATTTTGTATGCGTGGGTCAGTTCGCTAACCGACTGATCACATTGGGATTAGGCAAACCGTACCGAGGGTTCTCAGGATAGTCGAATATACCCTATGATACTTTGATTTAATTACGAAAATGGCAGAGAGAGAGATAGACTCACAAACAAAGGGTTGTTTGCTCGCCCCTGCGGGGCGCCTTCGCTTCGCTACGGCGTCTAATCTTCCGTCGGAAGATTGTCGAACCGCCGATGCTATTTTTGTTTTCAATAGTTTATACAGCCACCGTGTCCAGATCGTGTCTTAGATCAGCAAAAATAATTATCTCATTTTGCATTTAAAACTCATTGCAAGTTGCAAGCTTTTTCTACCAATTTAGATACGGACTGCTTCGAGGCTTACCTCTGGCTGGGCAGAACAGCCCCGATTTCGCTTTGGTAACGAAAGGCGATATTTGTAGTTCGCAATTGGTTGTTGTACACATCTTGTAACCTCGGGGTCGTCGAGAGTATTGACGGGCACTGCGGAATTGACGAGATGGCTCTTCCTCGTTTGAGGAACGTCAGAATTGCGCAGGAGATCGCGCGCGCTCTACATTCAAATTCGCAAAGACGTCGATCGGCGTGTCTTGGGGAGACACTTTCATCTAGCTGGCTCCGATTCCAAGGCGGGCGCAGTACTCCAGCGTATCTAACTGTTACTGCAATACAGAACGACTAATCACTTCCTTCATGATTTCGCTCGTACCGCCGTAAATCCGCTGCACGCGGGCATCGACATATGCCCTCGACACGCCATACTCACGCATGTATCCGTAACCGCCGTGTAATTGCAAACACGTATCGACAACTCGGCCCTGCATTTCCGTTGCCGAGAACTTGGCCATACTCGCACTAGCAACGTCTAGCTCACCAGCCATGAACAACGATTTGCACTCTTCAGTAAACGCGCGATGAATGCGGATGTCGGTCGCGATTTCTGCGATTTTGAATTTTGTATTTTGCAATTCGGCAATCGGGGCACCGAAAGCTTTGCGTTCTTTTACGTATTCGACTGTCTGCGCCAGTACACCTTCGGCCGCCGCCACAGCACTAACGGCTATCACCAATCGTTCGCGTCTGAGTTCACCCATCAAAGTAGCGAACCCACCGTCCAATTCACCCAAGGTGGCCGTCGCGGGGATCCGCACGTCATCAAAAAACAATTCGGATGTATCTGCAGGATGCAAACCAATCTTTTCTAGGTTGCGCCCGCGCCTAAAGCCCGGCTGGTTAGCATCAACGAGGAACAGCGTTGTTCCCTTCGATGCCGGCGCCGTGTGATTGGTTCGTGCAACGACGATCACGAGATCGCAATGTTGGCCGTTGCTAATGAACGTCTTCGAACCGTTAAGCACGAACTCGTCACCATCGCGGCGCGCCGAAGTCCGGATCCCTTGCAGATCACTTCCCGTGTCGGGTTCGGTCATCGCGATCGCGCCAACACAATCTCCGGAAATAATGCCCGGTAGGTATTGCTGCTTTTGCTCCTCCGTCCCGTTGTTAAGCAGGTAGTGCGCGACGATATCGGAGTGCACGGCGACCAGACCACCAAGCGACGCACAATTCGCCCGTGAAAATTCCTCGGCAACGATCATCGAGAACAGAAAGTTGCTCTCGGTTCCACCGTAGGTCTCGGGGATATCTACGGCGAGCAGTCCCTGCTCTCCTAACTGGTTCCATACCTCGCGCGGGAAGATCTCGTCACGTTCCCACTGCTCGTACTGAGGGATAATTTCGGCTTCGATAAACCGCCGCACGTTTTGCCGAAATAGTTCCAGTTCGTTTGCATCGTCGTTTTGCACTGCGGAGCTCCTGTGTTAACTCATCAAGCAAGCCGTCCAATTTAGAGGGAAATACCACCGCTACAAATCAAGGTCTGCCCACTGATGTAATTCGACTCAGGCGTACACAGAAGGTACACGGCGCCCGCCGCTTCCTCCGGGGTGCCGCCGCGTCCCAACGGGATCATCTGCTCCATCGTCTTCATCAGGTCTGGATTCACGCCGACCTTGATGTCGCGTCCCTCGATATTAATCGACGCATCCGCGTCCGCCGTGGCCTCGGTTAGGCGCGTCCGGATCAAACCGAACGCAACCGCGTTGACACATACCTTCAGGCGGCCCCATTCTTTTGCTAGTGTTTTCGTCATACCCAGAATGCCGGCTTTGCCGGTCGAGTAATTAACCTGGCCCGCGTTACCGCCGGTGCCCGCAAGCGAAGAAATGTTGACGATCTTTCTGAATACTTCGTTGCCCGCCTCAGCATCGGCCTTGGCCTGTCCCCGGATCACCGGTTGCGCGGCACGCAGAATGCGAAACGGCGCAGTGAGATGAACATCGATCATGGCGTACCACTGCTCGTCGGTCATCTTCTGAATAACCGAATCCCAGGTGTAGCCGGCATTATTGATGATGATGTCTATGCCACCGTAGCTATCGACGGCTGTCTTAACGAAACGATCCGGAAAGTCCGTCGCCGTGACACTGCCCGCGCAGGCAACAGCGTCTCCGCCCGCGCCCGTAATTTCCGCCACGACTGACTCTGCCGGTTCTGCGTCGAGATCGTTGATGACGATCCGCGCGCCCTCGCTCGCGAGTTTCAGCGCAATCGAGCGGCCGATACCGCGGCCGGAGCCCGACACGAGTGCAACTTTACCATCTAACGTACCCATCTAGAGTCTCCTGAAATTAAATTACGACGAGCGCTTCGCCCATCATTTTCCGTTCGCTAAACTGGTTTTCGCATTTGAGTTCAACCCGCGCAAACCGCTCTCCGTCGCGTTCGAATTTCTCGCCGATCGTGGCCGTGCATCGAAGTTCGTTACCGAGATGGGCGATGCCAACAAAGCGCGCGTTAAACTCTCGGATCCGATTTTGTGGCGCCCATTTCGTTAGCACGCGGCCGAGGTATGCCATCGACAGCATGCCGTGCCCGAATACGTCCGGCATGCCTGCGCTACGCGCAAAATCGATGTCGATATGGATCGGATTGTGATCGCCCGACGCGCCGGCGAATAGCGCGAGCGTGGTCCTGTTGAGCGGGGGTAATGCAAGCTCTGCCACAATCTGGCCGGGTTCTAATGACGAATAGTCGATACTCATGAAGCTTCCTTTGTTTAGGCGCTGCGGTGGACGACGGTGCTCTTCAGATCCGCAACATGGACTGCGTCCTGATTCGTCACCCGCGTTTCCTTAACAACAAATTCCAACGCGCCACCTTTCTTGTCGTAGATGTCGGAAATTCTCGTGTCGAACGTAACCGTATCGCCGGCGCATACGGGCACGTGATAGGTGAACGACTGTTCGCCGTGCAATATCTTGCCGAGATCCATACCGAGTTCGAGTAACCATCCCAACGGATCTTCGCGCTCTAGATCGAGACTAAACAGAAACGTTGGCGGCGCCGGCAGCGCGGGGTAACCCGCGGCCTTGGCAGCCGCATCGTCCGAGTAGACGGGATCGGTTTCTCCAATCGCCTGCGCAAAAAAGCCCAACCGTCCAGCCTCGACGACAACCGAATGTTGCGGCAACGTCATACCGATGTGTTTTTTATCAATCATGTTGGGATCTCCGGAGCCCGCTTAACCGGCCTGATAAAGCGTCACCACACATGCACCACCGAGACCAAGGTTGTGCTGGAGCGCAGTGCGCGCGCCGTCGACCTGCCGCGCCTCGGCGGTGCCGCGGAGCTGGTGGGTTAATTCGTAGCATTGGGCGAGCCCCGTCGCGCCAAGCGGATGACCCTTGGATAACAACCCGCCGGATGGGTTAGTCACGACCTTCCCGCCGTAGGTGTTATCTGCATCGTTGATGAACTGCTCGGCGCCACCTTCGGGACAAAGACCGAGTGCCTCGTAAGTGATGAGTTCGTTCTGAGCGAAACAATCGTGCAGTTCAACGACATCGAGATCGTCCGGCCCAACCCCCGCTGCTTCGTAAACCTTTTGCACTGCATCGGCAGCCATGTCGTAGCCGACAAGTTTCATCATGTTGTGAGACTCGAACGTGCTCGGGAAATCCGTCGTCATCGCCTGAGCCGTAATGCGAACCTCGGTATTAAGACCATTTCGTTTGGCATAATCTTCAGACACGAGCACCGCCGCGGCACCACCGCAGGTTGGCGGACACGCCATCAGACGAGTCATAACGTTAGGCCACATCACCGGCGAAGCGAGTACTTCTTCTGGGGTAATTGGTTTGCGAAACAATGCGAGCGGATTGTTCGCCGCGTGCTCGCTCGCCTTCGCTCTAATCTTGGCAAACGATTCGAGCGGCGTGCCGTACTTTTTCATGTGCTCAAGACCCGCGCCACCGAAATAGCGCAATGCGAGCGGTACGTCGGGCATGCCGACGAGTTCGTCGCATTCTTTATCGAAATCCTCGAACGGTGTCGGCCGATCGTTGAATATCGCGCCTAGCGCACCCGGGGTCATCTGCTCAAAACCAACTGCAAGGACGCAATCCGCAGCCCCCGACTCAATCGCTTGTCGCGCGAGAAACAACGCGGACGAACCCGTTGAGCAATTGTTGTTGACGTTGATGATCGGGATCCCCGTCATGCCCAAATGGTAAAGCGCTTTTTGTCCGCTAGTGGAATCACCGTACACATATCCGGCGTAGGCTTGCTGAATTGCATCGAAGCTGACGTCGGCGTCTTTCAACGCCGCGGCGGCGGCATCAGCCCCGAGTTGATCATAGGGCTTACTTGCGCCTGGCTTACTAAACGGAATCATACCGACACCGGCGACGTACACTTTTGCGTTCATATTCGGCCTCTCGATTAATAGGTCACATGACTGGTTGTATATATAATAGGTCACGTGACATGTTTGTCAACTAGATCTATGATCCTTGCCAGGATGATTCGTCCTCGACTTACAATCGCACGCCAACAGGCGTGCCCAGCGGACCAGCAAACGCGTAATGAATAAACCCGCCCCCTACCTGGGTGCCAAAGAGACCCATACCACCGACAAAGGTCGTCTGCGAGCGAATGAAATTCTTGGTGTGGCACGCGAAATCTTCTCTACCGAAGGCTATGCTGCTCTTTCGATGCGCGGCATTGCGACGCGGATCGGGATCAGCCTAAGCGCTATCCAACATTACTATCCGAACAAGAACCGCCTTGTTGAGGCCATGTTGCTGCACGCACTCGACGTCTACCAAGCCGGACTCGAAGAGATCCTCGAGTCGAGGAAGAATGCGCCAGCGGAAGTAAAATTTGCCGCTGCACTCGACATGTTCTTAGACGATGTAGAAGACCCGGTCACTAACGGCATGTTCTACGAAATCTGGTCGCTGGCAATGCGGGAAAAGTTTGCCGCGGATATTCTGGACACCATCCAAACCCGGGGCTGTAAAACGATCAGTCGCATGATAGGCGATTTTGACGGCGGGCTGACGCGCAAACAACGTGAATTGCGCGCGGCGTTAATTTGCGCGCAGTTTCAAGGCTTGATGCCTTTTATTGGCAAACGCAAACCTGCTCGAAATAATCTCAGTGGCTTACGCGCACAAGCACACGCGGCAATGATGGCCCTGGCGACAAACCCGGATAGATAGCAAGCTTGAGATTCATCGAGGATATCGCGACCGATGCGATCTAGTTCGCGGTGTCAACGCTCGTTTGTTAGCGGTTTGGCTACCCATCAATGCCGTTGCGGTTAGCGCCATTATTTATATTCGATCGACTTCGGAACGTTCTATCACCTGGCGTATCGTTAGTTTGCCAAGCTGCGACATGTGCACTTCGTCCGGACCATCTGCAATGCGTATAGTGCGCGCATAAGAGAAGAACTCCGGAATCGGCGTATCTTGACACACGCCCATGCCGCCGTGCGCCTGCATTGCGCGATCGGTGACACGCTGACACATGACTGGTACCTCGATCTTCACCATGGCTAACGCGTCGCGCGCGGCCTTGTTGCCTTCACGGTCAAGGCGATCGGCCGTCCAAAGAGTTAACAGCCGGGCTTGTTCGATCTCGCAACGCGATTTTGCAATGTCCTGCCTGATACTAGACTGCTCGGACAGCTTTTTTCCGAACGCTACCCTTTCTTCGACCCGGCGGCACATAATTTCCAGCGTTCGTTGCGCGCAACCTATTAAGCGCATGCAATGATGAATTCGACCGGGACCGAGGCGCCCTTGCGCAATTTCAAAACCCCGCCCCTCGCCGAGTAGGAGATTGTCGACCGGCACCCTTACATCCGTTAGCTGGACCTCAGCGTGGCCGGACGGGGAATGGAGGTCGCCGAAGACGCGCATCGGCCGGACGACTTCGAATCCCGACGTTCCTGCAGGAACGAGGATCGTCGACTGCTGCTGATGTCGCGCGGCATTCGGGTTGGTCTTACCCATCACTAGGTAAATTTTGTTACGCGGATCGTAAGCCGCTGTGCTCCACCACTTGCGACCGTTGATCACGTATTCGTCACCATCACGCGTAATCGACGTTTCAACATTGGTCGCATCGGATGAGGCGACCTGTGGCTCCGTCATCAAATATGCGGACCGGATCTCACCGGCTAGTAGCGGCTCCAGCCAGCGTTTCTTGTGCTGTTCTGAGCCGTAACGGGCCAGTACCTCCATATTCCCGCTATCAGGCGCGCTGCAATTGAACACTTCCGACGCCCATACCACGCGACCCATCTCCTCTGCGACGGGTGCGTAATCGAGGTTACTCAAGCCAGGACTGTAAGGTTCGTACTCCGGGGGCAGGAACAGATTCCACAAACCTAAGGACTTAGCCTTTTCTTTCAGCAATTCGATTTGCGGGGGCGGCACCCACAGATTGGCGGGGTCGTGCACGAACTCGTAAATCTCATCCTCGATTGGATACACGTGTTCTGCCATAAAGGCCTGGACCTGCGCCAACAGGTCGCGGGAGTTGTCACTGTTTTCGAAATTCATGAGGCACTCTCCAAAATTTACTGTCTCTCGATGCGGCGAACGGTGTTGAGTGGCGCGATGACCCGACCGGATGCTTAGGTGAAGCTTGCACCTGCGCGACCCTGATCCGATCAGCAAAGCTGACCGCGCCCACGGGGCAGGCGCAAATAAAAAAATAAGGCGCGTTCCCCGCGAGGCCGTTTGACCCGAGATGAAATCTTTCGTGTGCGGCTTGCAGAATCCGCACCAATCTTGGCCGCTGCCGCTCTACTAAAGTTTGCTGCGGTGCTACGGCGGAAATACTGCGACATTCGCGTTATTCATTTTCAACAATCGCTTGTCCGTCAGTATCCTCAGGTTCTATTTTTTTTTAGCTCGCGTTGGCGCAATTCTCGCCTAACAACCTTGCCCGTAACCGTCATCGGCAACGAATCGACGAATTCTATTTCGCGTGGATATTCATGCCGCGCAAGACGCTCGCGGAGCATTGCCTGGAGCTCTGTTTTTAACGCCTCACTTGGTTGTGAACCCGCCGCAAGGACGATGAAGGCCTTAATACTCTCGGTACGTTCCGGATCCGGGATCCCAACGGCTGCGGCCATTAAAACCGCCGGGTGTTGCAGAATTGCCGCCTCAATTTCCCCCGGCCCGATGCGATATCCTGAGGAGGTGATAACGTCATCGGCGCGGGAATCGAACCAGAAGTAGCCCTCCGGATCCATGTGCCCAAGATCACCAGTCAACAACCAGTCCGCGATGAATTTTTCTCGCGTCGCTTCGGGATTGTTCCAGTATTCCAATAGCATCACTGGGTGCGGCCGTTTACACGCGATTTGACCTATCTCGCCAGGCGGTAGTTGATTACCGGCATCATCGACGATGGCGACTTCGGCACCGGGTATTGGCCGCCCGATCGAACCCGGACGCGGTGGCATCAGGTTCGAATTACTGCCCAACATCAAGTTGCACTCCGTCTGCCCGAAGGCCTCGTGGACATTGGCATTAAGCGCGGTGCTGGCCCACTCGGTGAGGTCGGCACCCACCGGCTCCCCGCCCGATAACACGGTACGCAGTTTGAGGGGGAAGCGATCGATATTGGGAACATGGCGCATGTACTTGAGCATGGTCGGTACGAGAACCGCGACACTAACATTGTGCCGCGACATAAAAGATAGTGCGGCCCCGGCATCGAAAGGGCCGCGGGGCTCTTGTATCGCGACAGGAATACCGACAAAAAGTCCTGGCATCAGCACGCCCATGAGCCCGGCCAACCAAGCCCAGTCCGCTGGTGACCAAATCACCTCATCGGGTTGTGGAAAGCGATCGTATAAGAACTCGATGCCAGGCATGTGGCCCAACATAGCGCGGTGCCCAGCGAGCGCGCCTTTTGGGTTGCCCGTAGTGCCCGAGGTATAGTTTATATAGGCCGGATCCTCAGGCCGCGTCTTGAGCGTGTCGAAAGTGTCCGCGGCGCGCTCGAGTGCCGCCCAAAAATGCTTCGAATCTTCTTCCTCTGCATCGACGACAAATACATGTTCGAGCATTTCGCAGCGCTCGCGTATCGCTTCGATCTTCGGTAGTTCGGCCAAATTTGTAACCACCACCCTCGCACCCGAATCATTGAGTCGGTATTCGAGCGCGTCTTCGCCAAAAAGCACGGCCATTGGGCAAGAAATGATCCCGCTCTTCCAACAACCAATGTGAACGATGGGCACAGCCGGATTGGGTGGTAGGAGTATCGCTACCCGGTCACTGCGGTCCAGGCCTTGTCCGCTTAACGTGTTTGCCCATTGGTTGGCCAGACGACGAAGCTGCGCATAAGTCGTGGTCTCCACCACACCATCTGTGCGCTCGAATATGAGCGCTACTCGATCCGGGTCGTCGGCGTGTCGATCGCAAACAGCGCTCGCGATATTGAATTCTGTGGGAAGCTTCCATTGAAACTTCTCGCAAACCTCTTCATAGGTGTCGCATTGCGGTAGCAGCATTTACATCCCTTTGGTCCGATAGTGCTTATCTTTGCGCAAACTACGCGAGTCACTCCTGCGGGTGAATGCTAATTTCAGACAGCCTCTTGTGATAAACGGACATCTTGCCGTAAGGTGCTCTGAGAGTTTTTTCAGACCGGTAGCTTCGTGCTCGCTATTCGCGGAGCATCCGCAACGTGGGGTTCTTATGCAAAGCGTTAGACGACATAGCGTCTCGGGTTTGTCGCCGCCGCTCCAGGTCATGCAAAGCAAAGGTTTTGGTCTCGCGCAATGTTTGCGCGGCACCGGTATCAGTCCCTCGGACCTACAAGACCATCATCAAACCGTCACTTTTGATCAGGAAATGCAGTTCTATCGAAATGCACTCGAACTGAGCCGCGACCCGACGATCGGTATCCTTTTCGGCGCGGCCTACGAACCACAGCGGTTCGGGATCTGCAGCTTTGCCGCGTTCAGCGCCGCGACGTTTCGCCAGGCGCTGGAAATCGTCTGCGAGTATATCGACCTTACATTTTCGTGGTTCGACGCAACCCTACAGATCGGCACAAGCGATACGGTGTTGGAGTTTCATCCCCGCTACGGCATGGAAGAAAATCTGATGAACCTTTTCTATGATCGCGATATCGCAGGCACACTGGTTTTTTTTAACAAAGTGCTCGATCGCCGCGCGCCGTTAAAGTCGGTGCTGCTACCTCACTCAGGACACGGCAAGAAGCAGGTCTACCGCGACTACTTGTCTTGCGATATCACGTTTAACACCGAATCCGCGCCGTGTCTGAAATTTGCATCCAACATGCTGGATCATGCGTTACCACTGAGTGATCCGAGAGCTACCGAGCAAATGCTGCAGCAATGTGAGACGCTCAGATCAAGAATTAGCGTCAATCACGGGTACGCCGATGACGTTCGCCGCTTGATACTATCGAGCCCTAACATTACGACGAATATCGACCGCCTAGCAGATCAACTCTGTATTTGCTCGCGCACATTGCGCAGACACCTGAACAAAGAGGGCACGAGTTACCGGGAAATTCTCGACGACGTGCGGCGTAATTTGGCGATTGAATATCTGCAACACACGCAACTATCTCTGGACGACATCTCAGTCTTACTTGGATACAGCGAGGCGGGTAATTTTACTCACGCTTTTAAGCGCTGGTGCGGTGCGTCCCCTTCGGAATTCCGTACTTGCGCGCAAGCCGCTGCGCCCTAATGGCAAGATGATGCACCTTTGGGCTAGTTCATTTGCGCAGCGCGGCGATATCGAGCGCAAAGAGTACGATTTAGAACTGAGCTCGGCAGAAATTATCTACCATTAAGAATCGATTTTGCCTGGGTAAATTGCACGGGAATTGATAGCGCCATCGTTTCCCAAATCGGATCATGACGCTGTCCTTTTCGATGCAGGTTGACCCCTTGGCAGCTAATTGAGCCCATGCGATAACATGCAAAAGCATGAAACCAGGGCACATGGTCAAACGGCCGACCTCGATGCTGCTCGTATAAACTCTGCATCTCCTTAGGCGAAAGTCCAAAAACGGGCTTACTCTCGGCGTGCCAGGCACGCGGATCCGCACACATCATCGCCCACCCGAGGTCGATTAATTGATTACCGATACTCGTTAAGTCCCAGTCGACGATCGCTTTAGCCTCGCCATTACTAAATAGGATGTTTCCCGGTTGGAAGTCACCGTGAACCAAACCGATGGGACCACCTGTCGGTAACTCCTCCAATAGCATCGCTTCGATTTCTTCACCAAACATGACCCATTTCGGATCAGGCGATTGCAGCAATATCCTATTCCAGGAAACAACCTCCTCGCGTAGCTCACGGGGTTCCTCCCATCCGGCTAAAACATCGCGCCAATCAACATCGTGCAGGGTCACCATCAACTCGATGGCTTGTTTCCAAAATTCGCTCACGGTTTGCTTGTCCCGAGCAAAAGATGGATGCGGATCCCAAATAAGAAATTCCCGTCCGTCGACGCGTTCCATCATGATATACGGGACTCCGAATTCCTCTTCACTGTCGCTTGCCCAGCGAATAGCGGGACAACGGACGCCCGCCGAGCGAAGCCCTCTCAGCAAAGGTGCTTGCCGGAAGATATCCGTAAACTTAGTCCGTCTAACGCCCTTAGGCGCCATTTTCATAACCAGGTCATCAATAACGCCGCCGTGACTATCGATGACCTTAAAACCATTTGTCAGCCCGGCATGCCCTGCTTCCATCACCTGAAGTTCAGTCAGTTGCGCCCCATCGCAGTAGTTAGCAGTAACAAAAACCTCAAGCATCGGCTTCAATTCAGTTAGATCCACGAACGACTTCCTATATTGATGCAATGGAATCGATCCATCAGTTTTATCAGCGCAGCCGGTCGTTTAACGACTGACCGAAACAACCCTGCGTGCCAATTCAAACAGCTAGGCTCAGGCCTCATGAAACGTGAATCCGGTCGGCTTCCTCTCGATGCCGTCGAGTCCAATATCGACACTCAGGCAACTGGCACATTCGGGACAGAAGTGTTCCTCAAGAAATACCGGTTGCTGTTCGCGTGTTCTAACCTGGGTTTCGGCCGTATCGAATAATTCGCCGAGGGGTCGACGATGGGAGACGACGATCGATTTCCAATCTTGTTTCAACCGGCCAAGCTCGGCCCGACAATAGGCGCAGTGCCACCGATTGTTAATAACGATGACACCAGGCGCGCCGTCCAGCTTGGCAGTTTTCTTCAACGAATAACGTTTACTCGGGACTAACGCGGCTCGTTTTTCGTTACGATTTTTCCACGTCTCGTCGATGTCGACAGTCACGACCCCGCCCTCGTCCGTGACAATGGCGCCATAGAGCGTTTCTGCGGCTGCGCGAGAAATCTTTGCGCCGCGCAGATCTTCATCTACTCGTTCGGGCGGCCGATGATAGGGATCGCCAAGCCCGCCGCTGCCCGAAGATGTTGCCCAGTAAACGTCACATTCGTGCAACGGCACATTGCTGACTTTCGCCGCGAGTATTTCCAAAGTGCCGCAGACTTTTTCCGGCGACGATATTGATTGGCCATGTCGGAGTTTCGTCAATGCATTTGAATCACGAATCAAAGCGCTGCGCGATGTACCACCGGGATATCCGCCGGCCGTTCCGCGAGCCGGTAATTCAACAGCGGCCAAGAAACCGGATCCACTAAAATTATCCGCCTTCCACAACATGTAAGCTTGGTCTAGCGCCAATCCGCCACGGTGGTAACCGGCACCACCGGAATTTTGGCTGAAACGCCGCCACAGTACGAAAAATGGATCGATCAGTTCGTGTACTTCGACATCGGGGAACGATACCGCCAGTGTCGCTTGGTAGCCATAAAGATCTTGACCATCGCCCGTTGTCTGCGCCCCGTCATCTTTAGCGCCAAACCATGCGGCGCCGGCGCCGGAATTCGTCGTTTGACCGGCCACACGACCTTGCAGCATCGACGACTCACTAACGCTACACGCGATAGAAAGTGCTTCGTTCACCATTCTGCCCACTCTTGCACCTGTCTCCATGTGCGCGTTAGTAACCGGCGCGGGCACCCTCGGGTTAACGATCGTTCCCGGTCGGCCGGTGTCGATTTCGATGCAATTCCAGATCCCTTCGTTGAAGGGGATATCGAAGGCAAGTTGGCACATTACGGGAGTGATCACGCCAATGCCGGCAATCGCGCTGGGGGTAGCGTTAATGAACGCGTCAATTTGATCATCGCCGGAGAATGAAAATCGGAGCTGGTCACCATCGACCGTCATTTCGCACGATACGCCGTATAAATTCGGCGTCCCACGGCCATCGTATTCGACCCAATCGGAAGTATGCGCGACGCCGTCTGGCAACTGGGCAATTCGTTCGCGAAACGCTTTTTCCGATAGCGCTATGTTGTAGTCTATATACCGGCCGAGTGCGTCGGACCCGTATTCGTCGAACAGTCCGCGCGTACGTATTGCACCAGCGTTGCAAGCTGCTATGAGGCTCCGAACGTCGTTGATGAATGAGGATGGAACACGAACGTTCGCGCCAATGAACTCAATCCATTCGCGGTTTAAAACCCCGTTCACGCCGACTCTTGTTCCCGGAAAACGAATCGCTTCTTCGAAGCAATCGTGAGCTTGTGGCGCGATTCCACTTATAGACGCACCGCCAACATCGATAAGATGCGCGTTGGTAAAGGTCCAGCCGATTAGTGTTTCGTTGTCGTGGATCGGCATGACGATACCAACGTCGCCTTGGTGTAACGCGCCAACGCTATAGGGATCATTACATATGAATACGTCACCGGGTTCGAGGTCACCAGGCAAACGTTTCTTCATGATCTCTTGTATCGCAATCCGCGAACTCGCCAGGTGGCCTAGTACATAACCGGCGCTACCGATCTGGCGGCCAGTCGCATCAAATACAACAGCGGAAAAATCTTTTGCTTCCGTTAGCACCGGCGACCCCGACGTGCGTAACAGCACAACTGCCATCTCGTCGGCGACATTATCAAAAGCACAACGAACAACCTCGGCGGTGATCCGGTCCATATCAGTTGCCACTTGTGCTGCATTTAAGGGTTTCAACACGCGATCATTCATAGCTTTAACCTGAAGTTCTGATACCCGTCGCGCTCGACGACGGCTCCTTGAGGGACATAAATCGTGGCGTCGCGCGCCTCAATAACACCCGGTCCTTCGAAGGTTGCGCCGGGCGCCATTTTATCGGCGTCATAGATTCGCGTTTCGACAGCTTGGTGAATTTCGGGCAAGAAAATTGTTCGTGTGCCGATTAGTGCCGACTCTGCAGCATGTCGATCTGTAGCGAGCGGGGTTATTTGTGGTTTGTCGCGCACGGCAACGCCGGTTATGACATAGTTGATCAGCATTAATCCCGCGTCGCGCCATGCAGTGTCCGGACCAAACTCCTCTTCGTAGGCAACGTCGAATTTATCGCGGATCCCACTGGCGTCGCTTCCCGCGATATCGTTCGCGTCCAAATCCATATACATCTCGTTGAGTTGGCCCGCATAGCGGAAATCCGCACCGTGCGACACTCTGATTTCTTCGCGCGAAAATCCGGCCCGTTCGATTTCTGTGCAGATTTCTCGCTCGAGAGAATCTCTCACGGCAATTACCTCGGACAGCATCTCGCGGTCTTCGACGGCCCATCCGATGGCGACCGATTTACGGCGAATGTAGTCGGCTTCGAGTAAGCCATAGGCAGAAAAGGCCGAGCTGTGATTCGGTACGATCATGTCGGTAATATTGAGCGAGCGACAAATCGCAGCGCCGAACATGGGCAGTGCACCACCGTAGGCAACGAAAGTGCATTTACGTGGATCGTGGCCGCGCCTGATCGAGACGCCGCGCAGCGCGTTCGCCATATTCGCGACCGCGAGGTTGTATGCGCCCGCCGACGTCTGTTCCGCGTCCCAACCCATGGGGGTACCGATATGCTTGATCAGCGCACGCTTGGCGGCGTCGACATCGAGCGCATGCTTGCCGCCGAGGTAATTATTAGGCCGTAAGAATCCCAGCGTCACCATACAATCCGTCATGGCTGGTATTTCGCCGCCATTGCCATAACACGCTGGGCCTGGCATCGAACCGGCACTTTGCGGTCCGACTTTAGGCACGCCGCGCGCATCGAGTGTGACCATACTGCCGCCGCCCGCGCCAATCGAAATAATGTCTAACAAACTGATCGCGGTATCGAAAGATCCAATCCGACATCGCTGCGCGACCAACGGTTTTTCTCGGTGGATTAAAGTTGTATCGAAACTCGTGCCGCCCATGTCGCCGCACAGAAGGTTCTCGATGCCGTAACGGCGAGCCAGCGCGGCCGCGCCAATCGCACCACCCGCAGGCCCGGAGCTGTAAAGCAGAATCGGTAGCTTGCGTACTTCCTCTGCCGCGAGTACACCGCCAAGCCCGTTGAAGAATTCGACGGCGCGCGAGTAACCACGTTTCCTCAACCCGTCCGACACTCGCGCCACGAATGCGTCAACTGGCGGCTGCACGTAACAATTAAGGATCGCCGTCATCCAACGCTCGTACTCGCGAAAAACCGACGCAGCCGAAATCGAGCATGTCACAAAGGTCTCCGGCGCAATGTCGCCGATGATGCGCTCAGCTTCGCGCTCATTTGCATCATTTCGCGTGCACCAAAGAAAGCACACCGCGATGGAATCCACACCTTTGCCCAAAAGATTTTTAACTGCAGTCTCAACCTGCTCCCGTTGTAGCGGTACTATGATATTGCCGTCACGGTCCGTTCGTTCTTCGACTTCAACGATGTATTCTTTCGGTACTATCTGAGGGAGATTGACCTGCAGTTGGTCGTCGAATTCGTTCGAGCGGTTACCCCGTCCAAAGCGCGGAATATCGGCGAATCCGGCGGTAACGAGCACACCAACTTTCGCACCCTTAAGTTCGGTGACTGCATTGGTCACGATCGTATTACCGTTGACGAAGGCTTGTGCATGTTCAGCCAGTAGTTCGTCGACCGGCAAATTCAATTCGCCCGCGGCACCCTCGAGTGCACCGAAGATGCCTTCGCTGTAATCATTGTGCGTCGTAAGCGCCTTCGATCGAACGACGCGATCGCCAGCAACCGCGATGAGGTCCGTGTGGGTGCCGCCAACGTCGATCCCAATACTTATTGCCGACATTTAGTACGTTCTCCGTTCGTTTTTGGGAATGTTGCGCCAAATCAGCGATGCCAATTTCAAATGCAGATTTGCGGCGCAATCAGTGTCCATGCACCTCGCCGGAACCACGTTGAGTCCGCGACGTTCGACACCGCTCGACATGATTGCTGCCTGACAGTTCGCAATTTAGGTCAAGCCATCCGCAGCCGGAATGCGAATTTAGGACATATTTTTGTGGTAAACGGACACGCTATCGCGGGGTTCGAAGTAGGCTGGCGTCGAATAATTTCAAATCCTCTGCGCTAATCCAGCGAAGTGTTTCGCAATCATCCGCGTGGAATTCCGCAGTCGCTAGAAAACTCTACTTATGAACGCGATTATTTCCAGAGGGATTACTTGCAGCGACTTGGTTTTGATAAAAATTTGTAACCGGTAATATTTGAACAACGACTTAATCAACGGCTCGAAAGTGTCTAAGGTTTCGAGGGCGGTTCAATCTTCAAGCGGCCTGCTTTTCTACGATGATGTGGCATTAGGATTGGGATAGTGACAACTGCAGTAACCGAATAGGAGCGTCAGTAATTCGTGTCTAAGACCGTGTCTAAAGTGGTGAGAACGAGGGTGATTTTATATGCTTGGGTCGGTTGGCTAACCGATTGGTCAGATAGGGATTAGGTATACCGTACCGAGGGTTTTCGGGATAGCCGAAAATACCCTATAACACTTTGATTTAAATATAAAAATGGCGGAGAGGGAGGGATTCGAACCCCCGGACCTCCTAAAAGGTCAACTGATTTCGAGTCAGCCCCATTCGACCACTCTGGCACCTCTCCGTTACGTCCTACTTCAATTGAGTGACACTTAAAGAATCACTAGGGCGGAACGCCGGGGCGAATTGTGCCACATCTTTTGTGTATCGACTCGATTAAATTCCAGCGGTGCGGCGGCACACGAGAGCGTGGGCATTACGCCCACGTTATCACGCAAATTCTCGTCGGCGAATCACTCGTGCTTATCCCTAGTCGATTAAGCGAGCCGGCTTTTTGCGTAACTTCCAGGTGCATCTTCGAGAACTTTTAGCTTGCCGCTACCGGGTGCAGGTGCGGTGACATTGTCGCCCGCGAATTCTCCCACCCAGCTTCCCCAGCGCGACCACCAGCTTTCGTCGTGAGTGGTTGTTTGTTCGAACCACTCGTCAGGGCTTAAGCCATCCACTTTAGGCCCGGTAAAGTGGCCGTATTGTCTTTTCCCTGGGGGATTAATAATGCCGGCAATGTGTCCGGATTTCGATAGCACGAAGGTGACCGGGCCAGAGAAAATTTGTGCGCCGTAGTACGTTGTCTTCCATGGCGCAATGTGGTCTTCGGCCGCCGATACAAAATAAGCAGGCACAGTAACGCTTGAAAGATCGATCGGAACGTCGCCGACCGTGACACCCCCGGGTTCCCGAAACGCGTTCTCCATATACATTTTACGCAAATACGTGCTGTGCATTTTTGCTGGCATCCGCGTTGCGTCACTATTCCAATACAGTAAATCGAACGGCACCGGCTCCTTACCCAGCAAGTAATTGTTGATCACAAACGACCAAATTAAATCGCTCGATCGGAGCATGTTAAAAGTGCTAGCCATTTCCGCGCCGTCTAAATAACCACGGTCGTTCATGGTTTTCTCCAGGCTTCGCACTTGTTCTTCATCGATGAACACGCCGAGATCGCCTGGTTCGGAGAAATCGAGTAGCGAAGTGAAAAACGTCGCCGACTTGACCCGCTCATCGCCGCGCGCTTGTAAATACGCAAGTACTGCACCAAGTAACGTGCCACCTAAACAGTAGCCGATCATATTTACTTCAGACTCGCCCGTTGCTTGTTCAATCGCGTCTAGCGCGGCAAGCGGTCCCTCAAATACGTAATCGGGAAAATCTTTATGGGCGAGCTTTTCGTCCGGGTTTATCCAAGAGATTACGAAAACGGTGTGACCTTCTGCGACCGCCCATTTGATAAACGAATTTTTCGCCTGCAAATCTAAGACGTAATATTTATTGATCCATGGTGGGACAATGAGCAAGGGTCGACGATAAGTTTCGGATGTCGTCGGTTCGAATTGCAAGAGCTGCATCAGTTCAGTTTGGAAAACGACCTTGCCCGGTGTTGCTGCAACGTTAACGCCTAATTCGAATGCATCGGCATCGACCATCTTGGTCCGTAAGGTGCCGTCTTTCGGATCGATATCCGCCAAGAAATACTGTAGCCCGTCTAGCAAATTTTTGCCGCCGGACTCAATCGTTGTCCGCACAACTTCTGGGTTCGTCAGCACGAAGTTACTGGGCGACAAAGCCTCTACGAATTGTTTCGTGAAGAATGCGACCTTGTGCGCCGCTTGCGGATCAGCTTCATCCAAATTTTCGACACTGGACAATATGGCGCCCGAGGCTATCAGATAACTCTGCTTCAGAAAATCGAAAAATGGGTTGTTATCCCAGTCGGTATCTTTAAAGCGACGGTCACCTGTCGTTGGAATTACGACCGGTTCAGTTTGCATGCCGGCGAATTGCTGCACGCTGCGTTGCCACATCTCGGTGTACGACTGCCACGCTTTAAATTGGATATCGAGCAACTGTGTTGGGTTGTTCGCCCAACTCGCAGCAAGCTCCGTGAATGCGGGTAATAAGCCAAGCGGATCCGGCTCCGACTCGACGTCCACACCGTGATGCTGCATAAACTGGCGAACATTTTCCTGACTTTCTTGCATCACGTTCATCACCGCGTCCGTGAGTGCATCAGGATCAAATCCGGGAAACTGGTTTGTTGGATCGTTACTCATCATCGTTACCTCGCGCCGGCGTTAGCCGCAACGTTCTCGTCAGCTCATTCGGCCGTACGTACCCCCGAGGAGAGCGCTCAGGCTGGAGTTCGACGACACCACCAGCACCAGTCGGATTATGGTACGAAGTTATGCTGCATTGCAACATGAAACGGCGGCGGCGCGCCTCTTACCCAGGATTTTGATTCTTTTTCTTCGGCAGGTACAAATCCGTGATCGTGCCGAGATGAACTTCAGCTGCCATTCCAATCGTTTCCGATAATGTCGGATGCGGATGGATCGTGAGCGCAATATCTTCAGCATCGCAGCCCATTTCGATCGCAAGCGCCGCCTCTGCAATCAAATCCCCGGCGTTTGGACCAACAATGCCCGCCCCGATGATGCGCCCATCATTCGGATCGAATAGTAACTTCGTCATCCCCTCATTGCGTCCAAGGCTGAGCGAACGCCCGCTCGCCGCCCACGGGAATACACTCTTTTCGTAGGCCACATTGTCGTTTTTAGCTTGCGTTTCCGTCACACCCGCCCACGCAATTTCCGGATCGGTATAGGCGACAGAAGGGATCACGCGAGCGTCAAATGCGACTTTGTGTCCCGCGATAACTTCTGCCGCGATTTTGCCTTCATGTGTCGCTTTGTGTGCCAACATTGGCTGCCCCACGATATCGCCGATCGCGAGAATGTTGGCGACGTTCGTACGCATTTGCTTATCGACCGGTACGAAGCCGCGCTCGTCGAGCGCAACGCCTGCGTTGTCCAACCCCAACTGTGCGCCGTTTGGGCGTCGCCCCGCGGCCACTAATATTTTGTCGAACGGCGCATTCGGCGGCGCGCCTTTGCCTTCGAAATGCGCGACTAAGGCGTCGGTTTGGCTGTCGATTTGGGTGACTTTTGTGCCGATATAGATCGCAGCAAGCTGCTTTTTCAAGCGCTTTTCGTAGGGTTTAACGAGATCTCGATCGGTACCCGGCATGAGTCCGTCGAGTAGCTCTACGACGGTCACCTCACTACCTAGCTCGGTATAAACCGTCGCCATTTCGAGACCAATAATACCGCCGCCAATTACCAGTAGCCGCCGCGGCACGTCGGTTAATGCGAGCGCACCGGTAGAATCGATTAGCCGCGGATCATCGTTCGGAAACCCGGGCAGTACCACCGGCTCAGATCCAGCGGCGACGATCGCGTAGTTAAATTCGATCACCGTCTCGCCGGTGTTCGAGGTGACGACCAATGTGGATGGCGAGCTAAACTCGCCGACCCCATGCACCACCTCGAGTTTGCGTCGTTTGGCTAGCGCCGCCAAGCCATTCGTCAACTGCCCAACGACGCTCATTTTCCACGCACCGAGCTTTTTTACATCGATAGTGGGATCTTCAAATTCAACCCCATGCTCGCCCATATCGCGCGCATCGCTAATCACTTTAGCGGCATGCAATAACGCTTTCGAGGGAATGCAGCCGACGTTGAGGCAAACGCCGCCAAGCGTGTCGTCACGTTCAACGAGTGCGACCTTTAATCCAAGGTCCGCGGCTCTAAACGCCGCGCTATACCCACCTGGCCCCGATCCGAGGACAACCACATCCACTTGCATACTTAAGTTTCCGCTATTTGTTAAGAATTCGATTGGCGCTTGGCGCTACGTTTTTTTGTATCTGATGTCGGCCGCTCTCGATACAGAGTAACAACGCCACCAATTAACCCAATAAATTCTGCATCGAGATCCTTGCAAATCTCATCGATCACCGCCTTACGTGCATCTCGCTCAATGCCACGCATACGAATTTTGATCAATTCGTGGTCCCCGAGCGCCTCATCAATAGCCGCGGCAATGGCCGCGGTATAACCGTGTTGACCGATCATCACAATTGGCTTTAACGGATGGGCCTTCGCTTTCAGTAATTTTTTTTGGGCGGAATCGAATGTCATTGGTGCTTTATCATATAAGTATCATTATGAGTTACGGTGCAACCTGCCACAGTGGGCGAACGTACCGTGGGTCTAATGAGTATATTGAACTTCGTGCCAGGTGAGTACAGCTAATTTTCTGGACGACTCGCTCGAACGTTGCATTACAAATAAATTAATCGGATGCGCCATCTCCTGAATTTTTTCCGAAATCTAAGCCTCGGCGCACGCCTTTGCTCACCGTGGTCGGTTAAACACCCACGCAGCTACGCGACGCTCGGCCACTTTCTCGTGCTGATCGTCATCTTGTGGCTGATGGCACTCGGCAACGATCTACTCGACACGGGGTTGCCGGCAGACTACTCGCCATGGGGAGTCTTATCACACGCAACGACACATTATTTTTGGCTGGGAATTTTGGCCGTGATCGTATTGCTCGATCGTCGCCCCAGACTGTATCTATCTTTGGCCGTTCCCATGACGAGTGCTTTAATTGTGCTCGCCGGGGTTTGGATAGGTGTGACTGACACTTGGTTTGCGCTCGCGCCTGAATCGTTTGCACGGCACTACACAACGCTTTGGCGATTCTTTTTGCTCTGGAAGGTGCTCGTCCTCGCTCGGATCTGCTACCAAATAATCCATATCTCGGCGCCGCGTAGCGTCGGCTACGCGTTCCTATCTGGTGCTGTCGTCTACACCGTACTCACTTATCTTCCGCACCACTCGTTGGTTATCGAACGTCGCGATAATGAGTACGCGCCCGCCAGCGTCGACGTCGAAGCGATCTATTACGCGCAAGCCAACCTATTGCGTCACAGTCTCCATGCACTTGCACCCGAGAGAGCTGGCTTGGTCGATGTGTACTTCATTGGTTTCGCTGCTTACGCCGAACAAAACGTTTTCCGCCGTGAAGTGGAACAGGCAACCACCATAGTTGAACGACAATTCAACGCCGAACATCACACCGTGAAGCTCATCAATAATCTCAACACCACCGGCAGTACACCGTTGGCAAATCGACACAATCTCGAGAAAGCGGTGCGCGGCTTAGCCGCGAAAATAAATGGTGACGAAGATATCGTGGTGCTATTTTTGAGTTCGCACGGCGCCGAAAACGCAACCATAGCCGTCGATTTCCCGCGTTTCGGACTAAATGATATTAACGCTGGCGACGTCCTATCGATATTCGAAGAATACAAAATAAAATGGCGAGTGATTATTGTATCGGCGTGTTATTCCGGGAGTTTTATCGATTCACTGGCATCGCCAACCACGCTAGTGATCACCGCCGCTGCCGCCGATCGGTCGTCATTCGGTTGCGCCCATGAAAACGAATGGACATATTTTGGCCAAGCATATTTTGCACACGCACTAGCCCAGCAGGCATCGTTTATCGCCGCATTCAATACGGCGCGCGCACGAGTGGAAAAACGCGAGCGTGAGGAAAACAAAACCGCCTCACTTCCACAAATTTCAGCGGGCGATGAAATTGCGCGTTATCTTCTCGAGCATAATTTATGAGCAATGGACGCTTGAGCTACGGGCCGCGATGGAATTTCAGTTTTCGGCATCGACAAACTCTTTGTACCCTTCCTCGTCCATTGTTGCGTCGGACTCGTCATCTGCATCGGGCTCTATTCGAACTAGCCAACCGTCGTCATACGGCGATTCGTTGATAATCTCTGGCCCATCAGCGATGGCATCATTCACCTCAAGAATCGTCCCGGTAACGGGCGCGGCAATTTCGCTCGAGGCCTTAACCGATTCGATCACCGCGATCTCGTCTCCAACCGCCACTTCCCGACCGACGTCCGGGAGCTCCACGTAGACAATATCGCCAAGTTGTTCCTGAGCATGATCTGAGATTCCGACAACCGCCATTCCGTAGTCATCGACGCGCACCCACAGATGCGCTTCATTAAATTTCATTTCCAGCATTATTGGGTATCCACCTACGACGGAGTATTCAAATAATAGTAGATTATGTCGCGCTAACAATCACCTAAGCGCCGCGGAGCTATCCGTGTCGGTCGAACATAGATAAAATCGGACTGTTGAGTGGTGCAATTGCCGGAATGAGCCGCGGATGACACAATTCGCCGTTATCGAGGTCAAAAACCAACATCACAGAACGGCACTAATCCGGGATAATAGGCATATGGATTCACGAGAAATAGTACAAGTCGACGATACAACTGACAGTGTCGGATGTGATGGCGGCGGCGGAGCGCTCGGCCATCCTGTGGTGTATTTGAGTTTCGATGCAGGCGATATTGTCGATTGCTACTACTGCTCGAAACGATTCGCAAAGGCCCGCGCCTTAAAGCCGAAAGGCGCCCAAGAAAATGCGGGGTAATTTTCCTGCTTTTCGCGATCGCGCGCCGGTACGCTACGCGTGCGTTTGAGACGCGCAATCTCGCGTGCCATCGGTAGGACAATCGTAGCGATCGCCAACCTGTATCGCTACGCGATCTCGCCGATGTTAGCCCCGCGTTGTCGGCATTTTCCCAGTTGCTCGGAGTATTTTGTGGAATCCGTCGAAACACACGGTCCGCTGCGCGGAAGCAATCTTGGGATCCGGCGTATCCTACGCTGTCATCCCTGGGGAACGAGCGGCTACGATCCGGTTCCGTCGGCGAGCTCGAAACCGCGTGTTAACACCCGTGATTAGGTATTCGCTCGATCGAACTCCACCAGATTGCGTTCGATACCGCGGGCGTTCAGCCAATCGCGTAACGCCTGCCCAGTGCCCGCTGTCCAAGGCTGAATTTTCTCGACATGCACCCATTTGTAATCGGCGATTTCGTGCTTAGGGATCGTCACGGTATGTGAATCAACGCGCACGTGATAGGCAATTAAAAGTTGATTCTGGCGGTAGAACTCATACATCCCGATATAGGATCCTAGGGTTCCTCGCAGACCAGTTTCCTCCTCGACTTCACGCAATACGCCTTCCTCAGGCATTTCTCCCGCTTCAAGAAACCCAGTGACCAATCCGTACCAGGTGGCCGGCCACCCAACATTACGCACCAGCACCACCTGATCGTCGTGTTCGACAATTGCGGCGACTACCGGGATCGGGTTATTCCAATGTACGAATCCGCATTGGACATCCGGGCACGCGAGTCGATCGCGCTCGCCAAGAAATAGTTTTTCGAGAGGTTTTCGACAGTGAGGGCAGTAACGCATGCGTTTAGAATAACGTTATCGTGGTTTATTGTCAGCGCTGTTCGCACACCGGCCGCAAGGTAAGTGCACACCCAAGCAAATGTTCGCGTCGTAGTGGGTGACCGTGATTGTTACGGGGCCGCGCGGATCCCAGCGCGCAGCGTCTCCACGATGATTTCGATCTGCTTTTCTGAGATTGTTAGCGGTGGGCCGATTGCGAGAACATCACCGCCGTAACGCACTAATACCCCGTTGTCATAACACCAGTGATAAACATCCATAGCGCGTTCGCTAGGCGCGCCGTCGCGCGGTTCAAGTTCTACCGCGGCCGCTAAGCCGCAGTTGCGAATGTCAATCACATGTGGCTCGTCGCGCAACGAATGAATGGCATCTTCTAAAATGGGCTCGAGGTGCCGCGCACGGGCATACAGGCCTTCGCTCTCGTACACTTCTAGAGCGGCGAGGCCGGCGGCGGTCGCGAGCGGATGGCCAGAATACGTATAACCGTGAAAAAACTCGACGAGATGTTCCGGTCCTTGCATAAATGCATCATAAATTTCGGCCGTCGCAAGTACGCCACCGAGCGGCACCATGCCGCTCGTGACGCCTTTCGCGAACGTTATTAAATCCGGCATAACGCCGAACCTATCCGGCGAGAACATCTCGCCGATGCGTCCGAATCCAGTAATCACTTCGTCAAAGATCAATAGGATCCCATGTTGCGTGCATAGCTCGCGAATGCGTTCTAGATAACCGAGTGGCGGCACAATCACGCCGCCCGATCCCTGCATCGGTTCCACAATGACAGCAGCGATGGTTGATGGGTCATGCAAAGCCACGAGTCGCGCAAGCTCCTCTGCCATGTGCGCACCCCACTGCGGTTGTCCGCGAGTAAATGCCATTTCGTCGAGATTGTGCGTATGGGGCAAATGATCGACGCCGGGCAGTAGCGCGCTAGCGAACGCTTTGCGGTTGGCTACCATGCCACCGACCGACATGCCGCCGAAACCGACACCGTGATAACCTTTCTCGCGCCCGATTAGACGAAACCGCGAACCATCGCCACGCACCTTGTGGTAGGCGAGTGCGATTTTAAGCGCCGTATCACAAGCCTCAGATCCCGAATTCGTAAAAAATGCGTGCTCGAATGGCGTTGGCGCGGCACGACACAAATGCTCGGCAAGCTCGAACGCCTTGGGGTGGTGGGCTTGAAATGCCACCGCATAATCTAGCGTATCGAGTTGCGCTTTAACCGCTTCCACGATTTTCGGATGACGATGGCCGGCGTTACAACACCATAAGCCCGCTAATCCATCAAGGATTTGCCGACCATCTTCGCTAGTGTAATACACACCGTTTGCTTCGGTGATTAATCGCGGATGCTGCTTGAAATATCGGTTGTGGGTAAACGGCATCCATAGCGGCTCAAGATCAGGTCGCGCGGGCCCAGCAGCTAGTTTTTCCGCTATGTCAGTCATTGCATTGTCTCCAGCGTCGATCTGCCGATTTGAACCTACTTTGAGCCCACAGCGCTACAGCCGTCAAGGGCAGAATAAGCGCTGGTGAAGTTGATAGCGATTTGGTTTTACGCCGGGCACAAAGGACGCGCGCAGTTTGGAGGCTAAAGGCAGTGCGCAGTCGCTAGAGCGCGTTAAACGCGCCGCAATACGATGCGAAAATTAACTAGAGGCGGATGCGAGGCGTCGTATCGCGAGTTCTACAATGCTTGACATCGCCGGGCTGTCGGCTGCGAATCGCTTTGCTAGCCATTCGGTAATTTCATCTTTTGGTACGGCTCTGCTTAGATAGTACCCTTGAATTTTGTCGCACCCCATCGATTTTAACGTGCGCATATCGAGTTCGGTCTCAACGCCTTCGGCAACAACTGACAAACCTAAGTTTCGGGCTAGTTCGATTGTGGATTTCACTATCGATCCTGCTTTCGTGCCGTCATCGCGATTTAGACTGCGTACGAACATCTGATCAATTTTCAGTTCATCAACTGGTAGATCTTGGAGGTAAGCTAGCGATGAGTACCCTGTTCCAAAATCATCGATCGATATTTGAATACCAATTTCCTTGAGTTCGCGAATCGTCTTTAGCGCGCGGGCGGGATCCGAAATCGTCATACTTTCGGTAATCTCCAACTTTAACTTCTGCGGACTCACGTTATATTGATCGAGTAGATCGCGGAGTTTTATACCGATGAGCGAATCGGCGAAATTACGCGTCGAGAGATTAACCGATGCACAAATGTCTATGTTCGCCTTTTCCCAAAGGGAAATTTGTTCGAGCACGGTGTGCAAGACGCGCAACGTAAGCTGTTGGATCAGCCCGCTTGTCTCCGCAAGTGGTACGAAAAAATCCGGGGTCAGATCACCGCGCTCTGGATGGTTCCAACGCGCCAGCGCCTCTACCCCACATGGCAAATTGGTACGCAAATCAACAATCGGTTGATAATAAACTGCGAAACCCGGTTCTGAGCCCGCTAACGCGAGTTTCAATTCGGTAATTAATTTAGTCCGATTTGCCGGTCGTACGGACTCGTCCCCCGCGTAAAGCTCCCACGGCGCTGCAGTCCCTTTCGAAATGTACATCGCTGCGTCAGCATTCTGCAGCAGGGTATCTTGGTCCTCGCCATGTTGTGGGAACATCGCGATGCCAATACTCGCTTGTGCCGTTACGGGATCACTCTTGGGCGCAACATTAATCGGTAAATCCAGCACGTGAGAGATTTTTTCGGCAACTTGGATGGCTTTGTCGGCGGAATCGACGTTGAGGAGAATCGCGAATTCGTCTCCACCTAAGCGCGCGACCGTGTCACTAACGCGTAACGTGTCGGCGAGACGGCGGCCAATCGTGCGCAGTGCAACATCGCCCGCGTGGTGACCATACGCGTCATTAATTTGCTTAAAATTATTCGCGTCCAGCAACAAAATCGCAAACTTTTCAGCGTCCCGTATCGCTTTTTGAACGCGGTGTTGGATGCGATCTCTAAATAGAACTCGATTCGGTAAACCCGTGAGCTCATCGTGTAAGGCGATGTACTGCAGGTCTTTATTGTAAGAAATAAGCTTTTGGTTTTTTTCCTCGAGTTCGGCGAGCACATCTTCGATCTGTGCCGTTCGTTGTGACACTTGTCCTTCAAGATCCGTAATATAGCTGCGCGCTTGCAGCCCCAGATCCCATTTCTTAGTAAGCGTTAAGGCAATCTGCTTAACCTCAATGGGTTCAAATGGCTTCGCGAGGAATAGAAGTTTATCGGTATCTCCCAATTTTCCAATAATATCTTCCCAACTATAATCCGTATAAGCTGAGCAGATAACGACCTCGACGTCTGGAAATTCAGACCAAATTCGTTCCACCGTCTCGATGCCATCCCACCCGGGCGGCATCCGTACGTCCATAAAAATCAAATGATAGGGTCGACCGGCATCATGAGCGCGTCGTACCAATGCCAATGCTTCTTCGCCTTGGTAGGCAGAATCCAGATGGTAGTCTATTTGCGGCTTGTTGACGACGACGTTCTCGGTGGCGTTACCGAACAGACGCTGCTCCATGTCGTCGAGCTCATCACCGTGCGGATCATGATCCGCGCAAAGAATGCTCGCGAAATCACGATGAATATCCACGTTATCATCGACGATCAATATCCGTTTGTCCGAAATAGTATCCATTCGTTTCGAGCCTAGGTTATCGCGAGTTGCTGTGGTTGCTCATCGAGCTCGATCACCGGTTCCCGTCCGACCGCTCGACTTGCGGCATGCCGTGCACCTGGCGTCAGCGTCTCCGAGGCGGCAAGCTTCTCCACGTCACGTGCCGCGGCCGGGAGATAGAGCGTAAATACTGCGCCAGCGTCGCGGCCAGCGCTTTGGAATTTAAGCTCGCCACCGATCTGCTTTGCCGTTAACGCACTGTGGTGGAGACCAAATCCGTGTCCTTCCTGCTTCGTTGTATACCCATGGGAAAAGATTCTTTCCGCATTTTCCGGTTCCACCCCTTCGCCATTGTCCGCGACCGAGATCGCTATCGTGTCGCCATCTAACCTAAATAGTTTGATGACCAAGCACCGCGGCTTGGCCGTTAAAACCATCGCCTGCTTAGCATTACTGATAAGATTGAGTAAGATTTGAATAACCTTGTGGCGATCGACGGTAACCCTCTCCAGATCTTCCAGTTCACAGGCAACTTCGATGTTCGTCGAGTTGAGTACGCCTTGCGACATGCGCAGTGCATCTTCGATTATGCGGGATAGATTACACAGCTGATGGAGTGCGACGTTGCCGGCATACGATTGTTGGGTGGTAACAATAGCCTTGATGTGATCGATGCCTTCTCGAATTATGCCGAGCTCCGAAGCGTTAGCTTCGCTTTCCTTTTTTAAACGGATCGCTAGTTGATTCAAATACGGGATGAAATTTTTACCTCGTTCATCGTTGACGAGAAATTGCGCGAGATCGTTCTCGTGTTCGCGCAACATATCAGCCGCTGCCTGCAAGCGACCGCGCGCGGATGATTCCATTTGCTCGGCGATCCTTCGAGAAGCCAAATTCACGCTGCTTAGCGCGTTCCCAACGTTATGCAGAACCGCCGAGGCGACCTCTGCCATTCCCGCGCGTCGTGAAACTTCAATAAGTTCTTGCTGTGCATGTTCAAGCTCTAAGGTTCGCGCCTCAATACGCTGCTCTAAGGTTGCATTAAAACCGCGGATTTCTTGCGCTGCGCCCACAAGTTGTTTCTGGGTGACTTCGAGCTCGCGGGTTCGATCTTCGATACGCTGCTCTAACGTCGCATTAAAACCTCGAATTTCCTCAGATGCTTGAACAAGTTGTTCTTGGGCAAGCTCTAATTCCTGGTTTTTTGAGGCCAGTTCAGTAGTCGTTTTTATCACTGCATGCGCAGAAGCCGCATGGCGTGCATATAAGCTTGCTAAGGCAGTCACGCGCGCGCGTTCTTCCGCGTCTGCTGGCTTCATTACATCGAGTAATAGAACACCAAGCCGCCGGTTCGCCCCAACCAAGGGAACGGTATGGAGCGCGCTAATCTTGTCACCTAACAGCCACTGTCGAAACGGATCGTTCGCAGACGTCATCGCGTTGGCGTCTAGCCACGCCGGATTATGACGCGTTAGTGCCGCACCAAACGCGTCTTCTCCGTAAGGGATGAGATCCGAGAAAGGGTCAAACGGTTTACCTCGATTGAACCGCGCCACAGTCCGAAAAGTCGTCTTCGACTCCTCTACCAGCACAGCAACTCTGCGTACCGGCACCACCCACCTTATATTGGCAGCAACGGCGCGCCAAAAGGCGTCGATCGAGTCTTGTTTGGAGAATTGGAAAACGGCATCGTGCAGACTTCCAAGACTTAGGATATCTATATGGGCTTGAGTCATGATGCCAGCTCTACGGCGGCTCGAATTGAAATTCTGTTAGGCGGCGTTGTCAACGGGAATCCCGCTAATATCGGCCCAAGCGTTAATAAAATTCGTGAAGCCAGCCACCATCACCAGTTCTGCGATTTCTTCAGTCGATAAACCGACATCGCTCATTGCGCCAAAATCCTCATCCGTCATTGCGATGGGTTCGCGCGCCACCTTCATTGCGAACTGAATCATCGAGTAATGCGGTTCTTTTAACTCTGCCGTCGCCGGATCGGTCGCGCATGATTCGACAACAGCCGGGTCGACACCTGCCGCTTCGAGCGCACCTTGATGCACAACCGCGCAATACCGGCAATCGTTTTGCCGTGAAATGCTCAAGGCGATCAATTGCTTCAATGAGCCAGGTAGTAGCCCGCCAACCAATATTGCGTGGGTCAATTTCCACGTCGCATTTAGAATGTCCGGACGCCCGGCGAGCGCCGTAAAAAAGTTAATGGGTTTATTCGCACCAAAACCGTTTGAGACGATTTCAGAGAAAAGTTCGTCGACCATCTCATTGGGTTGACCGGTCGCGTCGGCTATTCGTAGCATCACAATCTCCTTTTGATGATCTAACTCGGCTTGTCGAGCGCGAGGTTTGTTGCGTCGGCCCAGGTGTTAGAGAATTTTGTTAGTGCAACGACAATCCCAATCTCAACGATTTCCTCGTCGGTGACACCCAAATTTCGTAATTTTTCGACATCCCCGTCGGTAACTGAGTTCGGGTCGTGGGCGGCGCGCAGCGCGAACTCGACGATCCCGCGATACGTTTCAGATATCGACGGATCGGCTGCACCGTTGACAATGCGCTCGACCGTCTCGCGGTCGTAGCCCAGCGTATCTAGCGCCTGCCCGTGTGCATCAGCGCAGTAATTGCAACCCGCCTGAGTAGAAATCGCGGCGCTCATCAACTGAGTTACCAACGGTGGCAACTGGCCTTCGGTCGATATGAGTTTGACTAAATCCCAGGTTGCGACAGCAAGATCGGGGCGCACACCCATCGATTTAAAAAATTCTGGTGGGCTTGGTTGGGCGGTGACCTCACAGATATCTGCATAAAAGTCTGCTAGTTCTGCATTTTCCGCACATTCTTGCTGGATAAGTCGACTCATTTCGCGCCCTGCCTTGGTATTCGCACCATCAAATATAGATTCGTCAAGCCCCGTAGACCGACAATGTTGGAGCCGTCTCAGACTGCTCCGCGATCGCGGTATTCGTAATATTTCGTCACTAAAATACTCAGCACTATTAAACGGTTTCGGAGAGTGCACTGATCGGCGAATTTTTATGCCATCCACCACGATCCCCATGGATGTCACTAAGTATTACAAGATTTAGCCAAATCACTGTGATTCATTGCACAAATCGCCGGCGAATATTTCGCGATTCTGGCGCAATTGTTAAACGTCGTTAAGATTGGAATTCGGTTGGCGCTTTTCCGCGGGAGCGCAACAGAATTTTACCGGAAACGGTATTAACTCGCAGACCAACGATCGACGTTATGTCTACCTTCGAAAGGGAGAACGACGTGGCATTACGCTGGCAATCCGCGAATGGGCATAGTGCGCGGCCCGGGGGCTAGCAAGAGTTGCCGCTCCGGGCCGCCATCTCAGTAAGGTCAGTCGTGCCAATTGAGCGCTAGGATTCGATGCACGCTGCTTACTAAAATTTCGTTGACCCCGGAAATCTCATTTTTCTCGTAATCCTCCGCTCGCAACGTCATAAACTCGCCGCTAGTCAGTTGCTTACGAACGATATCTTGAAACTTGAAAAACGACGCGCTGTACAAATGCTCAACGTTTTGGACCAATAAGAGCATACCGTTGTAGTGACTTCCTAGGCCCTCGCCGGACAATCCGCGATCGGGAAATTCCAGATCCCTAACGGCTCGTTGGATCGGCTCGGGCAAAAGCAAATCGGTCGGTGTGATTTCTTCAACATCGATTGCATTGAAATATAGATGTGCGGACTGCCGATCGGTAATCGGTAAGATCTCAATGATAGCTGGGTCGAATATTTGACCTTTAATTTTGGCGCGACAAGGCACCTGAAAAGAACTTTCGCGTATATAAGGCTGTAACGATCCGCTCGCGGTATCATAACCAACTGGCTCCAGTCTCTCGTCGCTATATATCGGGATCGCACTGCGCAAGGCTCTATCGTCACTAGCACCGGGCTCGATTAGTTTTGTATACGGCATCGCTAAGACGTCTGCAGACGCGCGTAGCGACACGGGCAGCTGCAATACGCCGCTGTCAATCCGCCGGCGCAACTCCTCATCGACGACCTGGGGCGTGCGCACGCCACGCTGTCGAAACTCTTGTTCTACTAACCAAGCGCGGCGTTTTTTATTGCGGGTCATCGCTAAGGTGGGTTCGCGCGCGCGGCTCAGATTGCTGCGGGCCGAGCGCAAAAGATGGGTCCTTTGACCCGGTTAGGGTCGCGGGCGGTCGCACACTTGCCCGGCGACCGTGCGCGATTTGGTATTCAACATTGCCCGTGTAATACCCGAGCAAATCGAGAAATGCTGGCTCAAGGCTTGCGATTGTTTCAGGCCATAACATCGTATTCCAGTTCATCTGCGACCGCAGCCAACGCAACACGTAATAACCGAACAACGCGGCGCGCCGCTGGTCGGCGGAACGATTTGTACCTGTTTGGTGCCACAAGCGACCATCCATGATCAATAACGAACCCGCCGGGGCCTCGATCGGGATACTGGGATAGACAACGTCCGGATCGGGACCATGGCCCAATAAATGCGATCCCGGAACGTACCGCGTGCCACCATTTTCAACCGTGAAATCATCCAGCAGCCATGCAACGTTACAAGCTAGCGGCATATCTGGCCACGGCGGTAACACATAACCCTGATCGGCATGCAATTGCATCGCCGCATTACCTGGCTCGGTGATATTGGCGCTGAAATTCGAGATTAAAAAACTATCACCTAGTGAGTAACGCACGAACTCAAGTGCGGTCGGTCGTTGAATAAGCTCCACGAAAATCGGGTCGAGGTTAAACAAATGAAAAATACGAATATTATGTGGGTCCGGATCGAAGGCGTAATTGCGCGTGCTAACGCCATCTGCTTCGCTGCTATCGATTGCGGCGAACAAGCGCTCGCGAACGGAGACGACTTCGCTCGAAGTCAGTACATTGCTGAGCACCGCGCAACCCGCCAAATCTAAACTCCGCTTCGCTTGTTCAATATTGTCTGTCGGTTGAATGCCCATATATCCTTACCGTGAGCGCAAACAGTTGGTGGCTAGATCACGGGCCGTCGCTAAAAAATGCCCGCAGGCGCTTAACATCGTGTCCGCGAATTTTTTGGATCATACATTGGGGAAAGTGATGCTTGGGCCGCAATTCGCTCGCCGGCCACTTCAATCGCAAACGCACCTGAGTCGATAAACGAACCGTCGATTCCACCCCGGTGCGATACATACCCCAATCCAACCGCAGCACCCAAAGTGTGACCATACATACCGGAAGATACATATCCAACGATTTCATCATCCCGCCATATCGGCTCGTTGTGGTATAGCATCGGGCCGGGGTCTTCGAGCAAAAACTGAACGAGTGCGCGTTCACGTGGCCGTTCGACTTGTCGTAACAGTGCATCGCGACCAATAAACCCACCGACTTTGTCCGCGCAAACACTAAACATAAGACCCGCATCAAATGGCGTGTCCTCATCGCAAATATCATGGCCCCAATGACGATAAGCCTTTTCGATTCGAAGTGAGTTCAAGGCGTGGTATCCCGCGTGTACTAAATCGAATTGGCTGCCAGCCTCAACAATCGCTTCATAAACACCCAATGTGAACTCCGTTGGTATGTAAAGCTCGAATCCCAATTCACCCACGTAGGTGATACGCGACGCGCGAACTCGCGCATAGCCAATTTCAATCACCCGAGAGCTGCCGAACGAAAATGCTTCGTGCGAAAGAGTGTCCGGCGTAAGGCGTTGCAATAATTCGCGCGATCGTGGTCCCATTACGGAGATTACGGCGAACGCCGAAGTGTCGTTGTGTAAATGAATCCGCGAGGACAAATCCATATTACGCTGCAAGTACGCGAAATCGCGAACTTCGGTTTCCCCTGAAGTTACGATGAAATATTCATCGTCGCCTACCCGGGTAACGGTTAAATCCGCCTCGATACCGGCGCGTTCGTTGAGCCATTGAGTATAGATAATTCGCCCATGCGGAACATCGATATCGTTCGCACAAATTCGATTAAGCTCACGCATCGCGTCAGCACCCTGCAATCGAAATTTGGCAAAGGAACTCTGATCAAATAACGCTACGTTCTCACGCACAGCGCGATGCTCCCGCGCTGAACATTCGAACCAATTTTGGCGCTCATAATTGTATTCGTAGATTGGTTTAATGCCATCGTCTGCGTACCAATTCGGCCGCTCCCAACCAAACGCCGCGCCATGGCAGGCGCCGGCTGTGACTAAGCGGTCATAAAGCGGCGAACGCCGTACGCCGCGAGCACTCGCATACTGACGGAAGGGCCAGTGCATGGCGTATAACAGGCCAAGACTTTCGCTAACGCGATCGCTTAAATATTTGCGATTTGTTTGAAACGGTAGGTTGCGGCGTATATCAACTTCCCAAAGATCCATTGGTGGATGACCGTTGTTAATCCAATCCGCCAGTACCCGACCAATGCCACCCGCCGACTGGATGCCAATCGAGTTGAGGCCCGCGGCGATAAAGCAACCCGCCATATTTGGGGCTTCGCCTAAATGATAGCGAACATCCGGGGTGAAACTTTCCGGACCGCAGAAAAAGGTTTGGATCCCAGTATTTCTCAGTAATGGCATGCGCTGCATTGCCATTTCCAGTATTGGTTGAAAATGATCAAAATCGTCGGGTAATTGGTCGAAGCAAAACGACTCGGGGATACCATCGGTGGCCCATGGTTTCGCGTGAGGCTCGAACGCGCCGAGCAATATTTTTCCCGCATCCTCTTTATAGTAAGCACTGGCGTCATAGTCGCGCAGCACCGGTAAAGGTTGCGGTAAATCTGGAATCGGCTCGGTCACGATGTAGAAATGCTCGCAAGCCTGTAACGGCACGTGTACGCCGATAGTGCTCGCTAGCTGCCGGGTCCACATGCCACCACACAAAACCACGGTCGCCGCCTCAATGTCACCGTCATCCGAGCCCACGCCCGTGATTCGTCCGTGCTCGTGATGAATCGCCGTTACTTTCGTGTTCTCAAATATTTGCGCGCCTTGTTGGCGCGCGCCTTTCGCGAGCGCTTGCGTAACGTCCACTGGGTTCGTCTGACCATCCGACGGAATAGCGATCGCGCCGACGACGTCTTCTGTCGTGATCAGCGGATAGCGATCGGCGACTTCAGCAGCAGCTAAGACGTCCACCTGCAAATCGAACACCTTTGCCATTGACGCCATCCGGCGGAGCTCCTCAAAGCGTCCCGCTGTGGTCGCGATTGAAATTGATCCGTTTTGCTTAAAGCCCGTTGCCTGCCCCGTTTCTGCTTCAAGATCGCGGTACAGCTCGGCGGTGTATTTCGCGAGCTTGGTCATGTTTTGTGAGCCACGCAGCTGGCCGACTAAGCCAGCCGCGTGCCAAGTCGTGCCAGACGTTAACTGTTTTCGCTCGAGCAACACGGTATCGGTGATACCGATTTTCGCGAGATGGTAAGCAACAGAGCATCCGATTACGCCTCCGCCGACAATGACGACACGCGCTTTGCTAGGTAACTGTTGACTCACGATGTCGTTCTCAATTGCCGCAACCCCCAAGGCGGAACGCGATTATTCGCCAATCGTTACGTACACCAGTTCGGGGACTTCTTGCATGATTAATACCAGCGGTTGGCGGCGTAGCGGCGAGACATCGTCGGGATCGTCGTGAGACCGTGCCCATAACGCATTACCGAGGACGCTAAGCGTATGGCCCGACGTGCTGCGTGACAGCGCGCGGACCAAAAACGGTCGTGTCGCATCAGGCAACTCAACATCATGACCGACAAAATAATCCACTTCGCTAGGACTGATTTGCGACGTTCCGATTTCTTCCAGGAATTCTTCGGCTTCGGCGATCCGCCCCGCCGTCACCGGGAAATAGCTGCTGGCCGGTATCGGCTCCGGCGTTAGGTTAGACGTGGGTGGTGCGAGAAACCAAGGGTCGGCCACCGCCGATTCTTTAGCTGCCTCAGGCGGGCTACAGCCACTTACGATGCACACAATAAATGCAAGCAAATAAATCGTTTGTTTTAACTTGCGCACGATGAAATTAGGTTTACTTTCCCGGTTATCTTGATCCTACCAGTCTGCGTGTATTCGATTCGAGTGACAAGGCGTTTGCGCTGATGACCATGGGTCTCGGTCGACGGAGCTACGTCACGTGCAATGTCATTAGTTGATACTTCGCCCGGGCAACAAATCCGGCGCCGCTATACAAGCGCTGCGCGCGAGCATTGGTTTTCGCAACTTCTAAGTGCAACGCGTGAATATCAAGTGCCTTCGCCTGTGCGGTAATGAGTGCTAACACCTGCCCCCCCACACCTCTACCGCGGTAGGGTTCACTAACGAAAAACTCGTCGATGAACGCGTCGCGCCCCGCGAATTCAATGCTATATCCGAAACACACGGCAATATACCCCACCACGGTATCGTCAATTGAAATAAGCCAAATGCGTCCTAGCTCATCGTGCTGCAATAGCGTCGAAATTGCACGTTCGCGGGAATCGTCATCGACGTCCAGATCCTCGAATTTGTGGTAATCCGCAACCAACGCTATTAAGCGTGCTAGCTCATCTGTGGTGGCGAGTTTAATCGTCGCTGGCATTCGCGTATTGCTCCATGGTCACGTGCCCGGGCTCGCTCGCGATACGCGTAAGCCATCGTCGCACGTGGGGATAAGCTGTAAGCGAAAACCCGCCTTCTTCTGCAACATGGGAGTACGCATATAACGCAATGTCAGCGATCGAATAGTCATCGCCAACTAAAAATTCGCACTGAATCAAAGCCTCGTCGAGTACGCGTAGCGCGCCATCACCACCGTCGCGCTTGGCGGCCAACTCGGCCGCGCGTTCGGGTGGAGAATCTAAATAACGAACGATAAAGCGTGACGTTGCAATATACGGTTCGTGACTATATTGCTCGAAAAATTGCCATTGTAAAACCTGAGCTCGCGCGAACGGATCGCGTGGCATGAACCGAGTATCGTTGGCTAGATAATTGAGAATTGCGTTGGACTCAAATAAACAACGTCCATCGCGATCGACCAAAACCGGTATTTTGCCGTTGGGATTGTTGTGCAAAAACTCCGGCGTACGCGTCTCGCCTCGAAGAATATCGACATGATGCCAGCGATGCTCGATGTCGAGCAGCGACAACAGTAACTTTACTTTGTAACAGTTACCCGAGAAAATGTCGCCGTAGACGTCGAACAGACCCATTCAATCACACCAGGGGCACCACTTTCTCCATGAAGTCTCGCGCCGTCTCACGCGCGAAATCGATCCCCGGCAGGATACTAATTTCCTTCAGTCCAGCCGCTTCTGCGTCGCGAATTTGTTCAGCCAACTCCTCCGGCGTACCCACCATACCGGCGCCTTTGATCATCTCCGGCGTAATGAAACGCCGCTCCGATGGCGGGCAAAAACTGCAATGCCCGGTGTGCACTTGTTGGTGTAGTTTTTCGCGCGGAACATCCATTTCATTTACGTGATCAAGATACTCTTCCCAAATACCCTTCATGTAATCGGGAACGACTTCGTCGTCTTGACGGTATTGCCAAATTTCATAAACGAAATGTAGCGCCGCAATCGCCCACGAGGATGCGTCGTCGACAACCCTCTCATCGGTAAGCGTCTCCCCGGGCCGCAATACCACGGCATTCGTAAGCGATACGCTATGAAAATTGTCAGGCAACGTACGTCCCGCTTTTTCCGCCCCTGCACGAACATATCCCATGTGATAATCCAACACATCCGGCTGTTCGTTAAATACGGCAATCAACCCATCCGCCATGTTCCCAGCCGTGCGCAAAGCCATCGGCGCATTCGCCGCCACATAGATTGGGATGCGATCGTTAACGTTACGAAACCCTTCTCCGTGATCACCCCATTGGATCGCTGCGGTTTTGTCACGGTAGGTATAATCGACCTCCTCGCCATCCAGTAGCGCGCGCATCACCGTTAGATACTCGCGGAACTCCTTAATCGGCATTGGATCTTGACCCATTATGCGCATCGCCGTGTGCCCCGTGCCAACGCCCCAAAAAACTCGACCCGGTGCAATTGCGTTAATCGATGAAATAGCCGCAGCACTCGTCGGCGCGATTCGCGTACCCGGGATCGCGACGCCTGTACCAAGCCTAATGCGCGATGTATTTGCGGCCGCGAGCGCCAAGGTTGCGTAGCAATCGGACCAAATCATTTGCGAGTCTGGGACCCAAGCGGCGTCATATCCCAGATCTTCAAGTTCCTTAATGAATTTCCAATCCGTAATCCGCGTTGATACGTGCAGGCTGTATTTCATCTTGTGCTCCTCCAAACTATTTACGGCGACAGGCTCTTTTTAGCAGCATAACGGCGCGATTTAGGAAAATCTATCGTAGGGAATCGTTCGGCTCATCAGATATTACGCTCCACCGCAGACAGTCAAGCTTGTACAACTCACGCCGAGTTACGCCAAACTACACCCAATCGTTCCAAATTCGGAGAAACTAGCAAGCTATGCATCTGCAGAGGGTTCGCAGCAACCGAAAAATTCGAGGGTTCGGCGTGATGTGTCGGCTATTCCTGCTGATAGTCGCGGCCCCGGCGACCGCATTCGCTGAGCAAAGCACCGAAAACAAAGCCATTGACGTCTTTGGCGAGCTCGGCTCGGCCACAGTCTCTCGACTAAATAGCTGATCCATATTTTGCGACACTTGGTAAGTTGCCGGGAAAGGGGCTGGCTTCACGCAGAAAGGCGCGCACGGCGAGCATCAGTTTATCAATAGTCGAATATAGGT